>APFE030202407.1:0-23035 GCA_000404065.3 Pinus taeda
GTGTCAAGCCACGGATCAAGTGTCGGTAATACCGAGGAGAGAATGAACCGTCGAATCACTACATATCGTGACTGTCGGATTGTATGTTACAAATGTACATAGTAAAGAAACACACTTTACCTAACTCTATTCTAGACCAAGTTATACTTAACTATTGCTACGTGTCGGAATATCCTAACATTAAACACTTCATTTATATATGCAAGGAAGTTATCATTTTCTTGACAATGTTTTACCCCCCAACATGTCAGGGGATCTCCGAGGTATGAAGTCCCAACTCAACCTCAAATCATTTGGTGTAGGAGTCCCAACAGTGGGTTATATTGTATCATCTTGACAAGGATTGTGCGCAAAGGTAAGTAGGATGTCCATGTTGGTAGCAACGGTTTGACCAATGTAGCAATCCAAGGAAGGTGCATGAAGGGTTCTAACACATGGAATGGGGAATGAGTGCGCCCCTTCAAAACCTACGGAAACACATAGCTTGAAAGGGAGCACACGGAAAAAGATACATCACAGGCTAGAAGGTGGGTTATGTTAGTGTTAGTATTTGAATCCTTCCATCAGTGATTAGATTAACTCTTTCACATCATATTAGGGTCCCATTATGAATTTTTTGTCATTCCACCTACGTCCTCATTCAAAACATTATTCACCAATGGTATCCCTACTCAAAAACCTCATTCTCCCTCAAAAATATATACTTTCTGGCCCACGTTCACGTCTTATTGAGTATACATCAATCATGAAAGCTCATTTCATCATGTCTTTATGTCACTTAAGTCACCATGAAGTCTACTCGCTCAAGGTTCTCATTAGAACTTTAGGTTTCATTCTTTCAAGGTCCAATAAAACACCATTTCACTACATATGGCTAGCAAAAGTATGAGAATTAACAAAATAATATCCCTTTTCATTTAAAGAGGATTTGAAAACATGTTAATATACTTACCAAAGTTGTAATTTTGATTTCAAGTATGAGTTTCATTCTAGATTGTAATGTTATTCCAAAAAGTAGAGATGTAATTTTATGTCAACTATATGTAATAAGTAACTTTTTCTCAAGCTGCCAACTCAGTTCCACCATGCCAACTAGACAATAAATGTCAAAAGAAAAAGTTTCTACTCTAGCAATTGATTCATCTGTAAAGAAAAAAGGACAAGGTATAGGGTATTAGTGGAATGTTTGAAAAGTGATTTGAAACATTAGAAAAATGGGTTTTAAATAAAAAAAATCAAATTCCACTAAGTACTTAAACCCTCAAGACATCAATTCACACCTCATTTGCTCTTGTCATTGTCGAGCAACCTCAACAAAGGAGAAATTTTTAATTCTGAGATATGAAATTTGTAAAACAGAGATTACGTTGAACATTTGTGTTATGGAGGGTGCACTATCGTATTACGCTGCATGTTTGTGTGTTTCGATGTGCACCTGTGTTTCAGAAGGTGCACATGTGTTATGCATTTCATGTTTGACCAAATTGCTCATCAACCTCTAAACAAATTTCCATTGCATTAAAAACTTCAATATTGGTTGTCTTTACCTCCAACAAGTAAGTTATGCTCAGATACACTCTCCTAGCATTCCTCTAGTCATTTTGTGGTGCTTTAAATGTCATTTCAAAATTTAATGATTTCCTTGAGAGAAACCCTAGTATCATAATCAAATCCTAACTTAACCTCTAATTTCACTTGCTAGTACTTCTATTCCCTTCCCATTTCATTATTAAACCCTTTCCCAACCCCCATATCATATCACTACTTCCCAAAGCCATTTATTCCCAACACCCTAAGACCTAGGTGTTTTATTTGCGTAGGCTCCCAAAACCCCTAACCTATAACAAAATTTCTTATCCTAAATCCCATCACATTCCCACTCCCTGTCACTTCCCTTAAACCATAAACACCTTCCCTCTTCTCCTTGAATTTTCTCACACCATTCCTAACTCCCCATACTTATATTCCACTATTATTTTATCTCCCTAGGGTTTTAAATATCAAGACACCATGTTAGAAGAAGAGAACAAAAATTCCAGTGAAGAAGAGGAAAGAAAGAAGAGGAAGCCAAACAAAGTAGGGAGAACCCTTATACTTGAGCCAAGACATACGAAGGAACTCATGACATCTCTGATGATTGTGAGATGTTTTAAGCATCTAGGATGTTTTGAATTTTGTGAGAAAGTAAAAAGGGTCCAACATCATCCTATGTTGAGCAGACTATCCATCTCCAATCTCCATGACAACTAGGTAACCCTTGCTGGTGTCACTTTCACTGTGTCCACCACCATGATATTAGATGCTATTGGAATCCCATATCTTCGGGAAAAATGGTTTAAACAAACAGACTTGGAGGAGGATTACTATGAGCCATATATCAAACCTATATACAAGAATGAAGGAAAGAGGATTTTTCCTTTCTCTTACTTCTGGGAGAGATATGTTCCCATGATGAAAATCATCATGAGATATTTTTCTTGTGAAGGAAGGTTCTATAGACTTTATACCTATCATATCCAGCTAATTATGCAGTTCACAAGGGTGAAGACGATCAACATACCTTATTTTATTTTCTAGACCATTGACAAGAGGGCATATATTGTCCAAAAAAGAGAATGTGAGCATCAAATGAAAAGTATTTTTCACCAGTCCCTCATGAAAATCATTTTCCTACATCACCTCAAACAATTGAACATTTCATGGAGAACTTTCATAGCTAGTGACATATTCTCTGATCCATTTATTCAACATGTTCAAGATGTGCCTTCATCATCTCATCCTTCCACATTCATTCCTCCATCTCAACCCATAGCTTATGTATCATCCTCAAATCAGTCTCCTTCACCATCACCTCCACCATCACCATTTCATGAGCACATTGAGTCACCTAGCAGAGCTGAGATCAGTGAGCCTGAGCAAACTAAGCGGGTTGAAGTAATCAAGCCTAAGAGGGCTGATTTGGGTATATTGGAACATACTTATCATAGAGGTAATAGGCAGGTGTTTGCCCCACATACTATGGGGGGTCCCTACCTTATTCACCAACAAAGGAGGTACACAAAGGCAAAGAAAAAATGACAGAGGAAGAGATCAAGCATGAGGAAGAGGACCTCCATGAAACATATCAGGATTTTGACCTTGTTGACCTAGATGAGGATGATGACAATGAGGACATTAGCATAGTCATCAAGGAAAAATATGCATGCATTAGAGATAAATAGACCAATTTAGAGAGGTATAAATGTCTTATTTCATATTATGAGCAAGAAAACCAGCAGCTTCAAGCCAAGTATGATATCATGGAGATTTAACTCCTCAAGGCAAAAAGAGATGAAATGAAATCCAAGGCATCTCTTGATCAGGCCTATGCAAGGTATGGTGAACCTAAACAAGAACAAGAACCAAGAATTAGACCTGGGACTAGAGGGCTGAAAAGACCTCTACAACTAGAGAGACAAAAGGAGGTTGAGCTTGTAAATATACTCACATGGAATGAAAATTTTTCCATCATGATTAATACGAATAAGGAGCATTGGCTGGGCAAGCTAAACCAACATTTTTAGAAGCTACTAGACAAGGCCAACAAAGAAAATGATATTGAAAGAAACATGGCAAAACATTATGCCATGAGGAACAAGATTGCAATGGAAAAACTTAGAAGAGCTAATGCAAAGATTGAAGCCCTAAACAAGCAAGAAGAGGAAGGAAGACTTGATATCCTTGTTGAAGCCTCACTCCATGCATAAACCACATGATCAACAATCATTTCAGCAATTTTGAAAAATTTTGGGGTAAATTTGAAGTTTTTATGTTTTTCATGAAATCATACACAATTTTGTGATAGCTAGAATGCCAAGGACATAATGCCCTTGGCGCTGTGCTTTTGTTTGAGGAACTTTTTGGCCAGATGATGACCACCAATAGATGAAAAATGATGAATAAATTCCAAAAAACAACTTTTCTAGGCTTGGTTTAAATGAATGGTAGGTGAAAATGTGAACGAACACACACAAAATCAATTTTCTACCTCCTTTTTCACCTTGGCACTGTGCGCTATGATGTATTGGGAGAAAATATTTTTGGGGGGATCAGTCAAGTATATTTTTGAAACCAAATGTATATCTAGAACCTAGACAGGACATTATTTCCAATAAGCTATCATGGGCTCAGTTTGGACACCGGGAAGGGACTCAAAACTTGGGTGCGTTTGACACAAAGATGGCACATTTGATAGTTTTCTGATTTTTCACTATTTTTTTCTGCCAATTTGATTTTCATCTTGGGAAATCAAAATTTTAATTATGTAATTGATGATGTAAATGTAATGAACGTGTTTTTATTGTTAAATATGGTAAATACATTGGGTAAATGGACTTAATGAGGTGAAATTAATCAGTTTCATTGTAATTAGGGATGAATCATTTTGACCACCCTATACTCTAGCTATCAGTTCAGATTTTGGTGGAACTGCTCCTCTTCTCATGAATTCAACCCCTAAGGAAAGGAGGAGTTTATTTTAGACCTATATCTTGTATTTATTAGTCTTTTCAAGGGTTGAACTCAGTTGGATGTTGTAGTATTGATCAGGGACACTAGTGTAATTAGTATTTGGGAGAAATTTAAGGAATGAGTTGCATCTATTTTAATGGAATACCTGTGGTATGGAATTTTGACATAGTTTCTTCTTATGTTGCACATGTTTGAATATTTTTTACTCCGATGTTTAATTTCACTGCTATGATATGTTGATTTTCAAGTTGATGAGAAGAATACATCTTACATGCTCTCTTTTGGGGAAGTCTTCATAATTTGTTCATTGTCTTCAGTTTCAAAAGAATACATGCTTGTCTTCCTCTTTCTAGCACGTCACTACTTTGATTCATCTCACTCAAGAACTTTAAATTGTTTGAGTGCCTACCTACCCTTGTCCATCAGATGTCTACAATCATATCGTTACTTGCCCTCACCTAGTCTCTTTGACCTAATCCTCATCCAAGAAACCTAATTTCAAACAATCAAACCCTATGGACTTTATAACTAGCCTAAAACCCTAACTAATCTAGCCCACATGGCTGTGATTTTTTGGACAAAGCCCTCTTTGGCTTGGTAGGCCTAGCTACCGAGCTAAAAGGTTGGTATATGGTTACCTCATCTAGACTTTTCCTCGGCCTTGGATATCTGGAGGAGTGATTATATACTAATTCCATTCTCGGGGAACGAAAGATTCATTTTCCCTGGGTGTATGACAAAGTTTAGATCTGATTTCTGATGGTGGACATTGATCAGGCACACTGAGGGTGAAATCATTCACCTGGAAACTCTAGTGTCGATGAATCCAAAGGTTCAAAATTTTCATGGTGACTCCACTTTCAAGAACCAGTAGTTTGAAAACCTTCTTGGTGACTTCATTGTTGTAAAGATGAGTTCTAGTGTGAGAAGAAATCCAAAGTATGCTCCTATGGATCAATCTCAAATCCCTAGATTTCCAAATTCTATGCCTCATGTTGAGTGGTTTACAAATCTTCCTATATTTAAAAATTAACAAGAACATGATGCTACTTTGCATTTCATAAGGTTTCATGTACATGTATGTAGACTAAGACTTGAGTTTTGTGAGGATTGTGTCATGAAGTTGTTTACGGCTACCCTTGAACATAAAGCTAGGGTATGGTGTGAAGGTTTACAAGAAGGAAGCTTATTTTAACTAAAATATTTCAATAATGTGTTCTCCAACCATTATGTGAAGTCTTATCTTTCTTTCCAAAGTTGTTGTGATTATAGTGAAGATTTCATTTCATATCTTGAAAGTATTGATGATATTGAGTATATGGATGATGAAGAAATCATTGAAGCCTTCTCTGGTTTTTCTGTTCAACAACAGTTTGAAGAAGCCAGTCACTTTGATATGCAAGATCATAGTTAGCATGTAGTAGCTTCCTCTTTGCTTGAAGACGAAGGAATTTTGCATCTTGATAGTCAAAAGGAATAACATGAAATGAATCAGGAGACTCATGAACATTTATATACTCCTTTTCTTTAAATTAATGAATATATTCAACATCCTTGCCAAAATTTAGTAGGGAAAGAAGGAAGTTGTTGTTTTGTCCAAAGAAAACAAAAATAACTTCCTCCTTTGATTGAAGAAGAAATAAATCAGATCCTTAATTTGCAAATCCATATTCCATCCATTAAGAATGATGATCATATTGTATAGTCTTTCCAGTTTCCAAGTGATTAAGAAGAGGAGAACAATGATAAAGAAGAAGTTATTTTAGAGCCCCTTCCAGATAAAAATATTCCTCAAGGTTCAAAAAATGAAAGGTTTTTTTATGAAAAGGAGTTTGCCTGAGATCCCATAGATATGGACACTTATGTTGTTGAAAATATTATGGAGGATAATTTTGGTAATTTGTTATAGCCATATGGGAATAATGCTTATTCTTATCCTGTTATTGATTCACAAAAGGTAATGCTTCATAACTTTCAAGATCCTTTAGACAGTCTTTTGCAAGCATTGGAGAAGATGAATGTTTTTTTTTGTTCATCATAAATCTTGGTCTCAGTTTTCATTGCGAGTTGCCTACATATACATCATTTTTCTTGCTCAAGGTAAGTGATAACAGAATTTTAGTAAGTAACCATCTACTGGATTGGTTACACTGGAAGGATCATTTCACCCAATCAACAATGGTGGAAGAAGGGAAAAATGTTGGGCAACATGCCAATGTGCTACCTCTAGCTCATGAAGAGGAAACGATTCAACTTGACAGTTGTTCTGATCTTTCTGCTGATCATCAAGATTTGTCCTTTGCACATGCTTTTCAAGATCCTTTTACCAGTTTGTTGCAGTTATCAGATCATGATGGTTATCTTGTTTTGAATCATTGCTTTCAGTTTTAGTTATATGTTGAGTTGCCAATCTTCAAGTTTTTTGTAGATAATGTAAATAGAGGACAATTAGGTATCTAGTTTCTTGATTGGCTTCATTGGCATTTTTCCTTCACCTAATTTAGCAGTCATTTTCAGCAGTTAGAATAGAATAGGGTGTGGATTTTGTTTTAGCAAAAATTTGTTTCAAGTTCAGTTTTCAACAAGTGACGATAGAATTCATCAAGGTTTGAAGCCTGAGGAGAAGGCCCTAAGGCTCTGATGATCTAATTGTTTGGATTGAAGTTTTTCATGTTGAGTTTGGTTATTCTCTTTTGACTCCATTCCCAATGGATAGCCACTTGTTATATGGTGTTCCTGTAACCTCCAAGGAGCTACCATCCCCAGCTAGAGCCATTGTTAGTGTAACTATTTGCATCCTTCCCTAAATGATGAAATTAACTCTTTCATATCATATTATTGTCCCATTCTGAATGTTTGATTTCCACCTAAGTCCTCATTCAAAAATTTATTCATTAATGTTATACCTAGTCAAAAATCTCACTCTCCCTCAAAAATCTATACTTTCTAGCCCACCTTCATGTCTTGCTGAGCATACATCAATCATGAAAGCTCATTTCATCATGTTGTTATGTTAGTCAAGTCACCATGAAGTCTAATCGCTCAAGGTTTTCATTAGGTCCTTATGTTCCAATCTTTCAACGTCCAATAAAACATCATTTCAATACTTAACGCTAGCAAAAGTATGAGAGTGAACATAATAATATCCCTTTTTCATTTAAAGAGGATTTGCAAACATTTAAAGATGTTTGCCAAAGTTGTAATTTTGATTTCGAGTATGAGTTCCATTCTAGATTGTAATTTTATTCCAAAAAAGGGAGATGTAATTTTATGTCAATTATATGTAATAAGTAACTTTTTCTAAAGTTCCCAGCTCAGTTCCACCATGCCAACTAGACAAGAAATGTGAAATCAAAAGGTGTCTACTCCAACAATTGATCAATTTACAAAGAAAAAAGGACAAGGTACAGGGTATTAGTGCAATGTTTGAAAAGTGATTTGAAACATTAGTAAAATGGGTTTAAAAAAAAAAAAAAATCAAATTCCACCAAGTATATAAACCCTCAAGGCATCAATTCACACCTAATTTTCTCTTGTCATTGTCAAGCAACCTCAACAGAGAAATTTTTATGTTTGAAAGGTGAAATTGGAAAAACAGAGATTACATTGCATGTTTGTGTTGTGGAGGGTTCCTTTCAGTATTACCTTGCAAGTTTGTGTTGTGGAGGGCGTGTTTCAATGTTAAGTTGCGCATTTGTGTGTTTCGTTATGTGCCTGCCTTGTGGAGGGTGCACCTAGGTTGTGCACTACGCACTTGACCCAATTTCTCATCAGCCTCCAAACAGATTGCTATTGCTTCAAAAACTTCAAGATTGGTTGTCTTTACCTCCAGCAAGTAAGTTATGCTTAGGTACACCCTCCTAGCATTACTCAAGCCATTTTGTGGTGTTTTAAATGTCATTGCAAAATTTAATGATTTCCTTGAGAGAAACCCTAGTTTCATAATCAAATCTTAGATACACCAACAATATCACTCCCTAGTACTTCTATTCCCTTCCGATATCTTTATTAAATCCTTTCCCAACCACCATATCATATCACTACTTTCCAAAGCCCTTTATTCCCAAAACGCTAAGAACTAGGGGTTTTATTTTCCTAGGCTCCCAAAACCCCTAACCTGTAATAAAATTCCCTATCCTAAATCCCATCACATTCCCACTCCCTGTCACTTCCCTTAAACCATACATCCCTTCCCTCATCTCCCTGAATTTCCTCACACCATTCATAAGTACCCATAATTATATTCAATTATTATTTTATCTCCCTAGGGTTTTAAATATCAAGATTCCATGTTAGAAGAAGAGAACAAAAATTCTAGTGAGCAAGAAGAAAGAAAGAATAGGAAGCCAAACAAAGGAGGGAGAATCCTTAGACATGAGAAAACACATACCAAGGAACTCATGGCATCTCCCATGGCTATGACACGTTTTAAGCATCTAGGATGTTTTGAATTCTGTGAGAAAGTGCAAAAGGTCCAACATCATCCTATGCTGAGCAGACTGTTTATCTCAAATCTCCATGACAACCAAGTAACCCTTGCTGGCGTCACTTTCACTGTGTCCACTACCATCATATCAGATGCTACTGGAATCCCGGATGTTGGGGAAAAATGCTTTAAGAAAACATACTTGGAGGAGCATTACTATGAGCCATATATCAAACCTAGATACAAGAATGAAAGAAGGAGGTTTTTTCCGTTCTCTTACCTCGTGGAGACATATGTTCCCATGATGAAAATCATCATGAGATATTTTACTTGTGAAGAAAGGTTCTCTAGACTTTATACCTTTCATATCCGGCTACTCATGCAGTTCACAAGGGTCAAGATTCTCAACATACCTTATTTTATTTTCTGGAGCATTGACAAGATGGCATATATTGTCCAAAAAAATAGAATATGAGCATCAAATGAAAATTATTTTTCAGCACTCCCTCATCAAAATCATTGTGCTCCATAACCTCAAACAATTGAACATTTCATGGAGCACTTTCATAGCTAATGACATATTCACTGATCCATCTATTCAACATGTTTAAAATGTGCCTTCATCATCTCATCTTTCCACATCCATTCCTCCATCTTAGCCCATATTTTATGCATCATATTCAGATTAGTCTCCTACAACATCACCTACACCATCACCATTTCATGAGCACATTGAGTCACCTAGCAGAGCTGAGAACAATGAGCCTGAGAAGACTAAGCAGGTTGAGGTCATCAAGCCTAAGAGGGCTTATTTGAGTATATTGGAACATACTTATCAGAGAGGTAAAAGGTAGTTGTTTGCCCCACATATTCATGGAGGGTCACTGGCTTCTTCACCAACAAAGTAGGTACACAAAGGCAAATAAAAAATGATATAGGCATAGATCAAGCATGAAGAGGAGGACCTCCATTTAGCAAAACATGATTTTTACCTTGTTGACCTAGATGAGCATGATGACAATGAGGTCATTAGCATAGTCATGAAGGAAAAATATGCATACATCAGATTTGTCCAAACCAATTTAGATAGGTCTAAATTTATTATTTCATATTATGAGTAAGAAAACTAGAAGATTCAAGCCAAGCATGATATCATGGAGATTAAGCTCCTCAAGGAAAAAAGAGATGAAATGAAATCCAATGCATTGCTTGATGAGGCCTATGGAAGGTATGGTGCACCTAAACAAGAACAAGAAGCAAGAAGAAAACCCAGGACTCGAGGACTGAAAAGAGCTCTAGAACTAGAGAGACAAAAGGAGGTTGAGTTTGTAAATCAGCTCACATGGAATGAATACTTTTCCATCATGATTAATGAGAACTAGGAGAATTGGATTAATAAACGTAAACTAGCATTTGGAGAAGCTCTTGGAGAAGGCCAACAAATAAAATTATATTCAGAGAAAGATGGAAAAACATTATGCCATGAGGAACAAGAGGGGAAAACTTAGAAGAGCTAATGGAAAGATTGAAGCCCTAAACAAGAAAGAAGAGGAAGGAAAACTTTATATCCTTGTTGAAGTGTCACTCCATACATAAACCACATGATGAGAAAACATTTCACCAATTTTGAAAAGGTTTGGGGTAGTTTTGAAGTTTTTGTGTGTTTTTAAGAAATCATACATAGTTTTGTGACAGTTAAAATGCCACAGGTGCAACGCCCTTGCCACTGCGCT
Organism: Pinus taeda; assembly: GCA_000404065.3. Lineage (NCBI taxonomy): Eukaryota > Viridiplantae > Streptophyta > Pinopsida > Pinales > Pinaceae > Pinus > Pinus taeda. The sequence goes on from APFE030202407.1 coordinate 10,669, forward strand.
TTTGCTTGAGGTACTTTTGGCCAAATGAAGAGGACCAGTAGATGAAAAATTATGAATACATTCCAGAAAACAACTTTTCTAGGCTTGGTTTGCACGAATGGTAGGTAAAAGGGTGAAAAGACACACAGAAAAGAAATGTTTTGCCTCCTTTTTCACCTTTCTACTGCACGCTATGAAGTCTTGGGAGAAACTCTTTTTGAGGGGACAAATAAAGTCTATTGTGGAAACCAAAGGTATATCTAGACACTAGATATGACAGCCTTTCAAATGAGATATCCTAGGATCAGTTTGGACACCGGGAAGGCACTTAAAACTTAGCTACAATATGGATGGTGCATTTGACACAGAGATGACACATTTGACACAAAGATGGTGCGTTCGACAATTTTCTGATTTTTCACTATTTTTTGTTCAAATTTGATTTTAATCTCGGGAAATAAAGTTTTGAATTATGTAATTGATGATTTAAATGTAATTATGGTTTTTTACTATTACCTAGGGTAAATACATTAGGTAAATACACTCAATGAGGTCTAATGAATAAGTTTCATTGTAATTAGGGATGAGTCACTTTGACCACCCTATACTCTAGCTATTAGGTCAGATTTAGGTGGAATTGCTCCTCCTCTCATGGATTTGACCCCTAAGGATGGGGGGTTTTTTTTGAGGCCTATATGTTGTATTTTCAGTCTTTTGAAAGGTTGGACTGAGTTGGATGTTATAGTATTGATTAGTATTTGGCAGAAATCTAATGAATGAGTTGTAGCTATTTTAATGGAATACATCTGGTATGGAATTTTGACATAGTTTCTTCTTATGTTGCATATTTTTGAATGTTTCGAACTCCCATGTTTCATTTCACTTTTATGATATGTTGATTTTCAAGTTGATTAGTAGAATATATCTTACATGCTTTGTTTGGGTAAGTCTTCATAATTTTTCCATTCTCTTCAGTTTAAAAAGAATACATGTTTGTCTTGCTCTTTCTAGCACACCACCAGTTTGATACATCTCACTCAAGAACCTTAAAGTGTTTGAGTTCCTACTGACCTTCCTCCATCACATGTTTGCAATCATACCCTTACTTGCCCTCACCTATTCTTTGATCTAATCCTCTTCCAAGAAACCCAATTTCAAACAATCAAACCCTTTGCACTTTATAACTAGCCAAAAACCCTAATTCATCTAGCCCTCTTAGCTATGATTTTTTGGAGAGCACCCTCTTTGACGTGGTAGGGATAACTACCGAGCTAAAAGGTTGGTCTGTGGTTACCTTAGTTGTACTCTTCCTTAGCCTTGGAGATCCAGAGGAGTGATAATAAGTTAGAAAATGATCTAAAGTGATGGTTAAACCAAAAACACAACTTAGTAAGATTCATACATACATATATAGAAGGATTCCATACATACATGCATAAGAAAATAGCTACATATATCATTAGAGTAACCAAGACAACTGAACTACAATAACAGCATATGGATGAAACGCGTTGGCTCTTTTATATTAAGAAAGTAAAAGTTCCAATCATACATACAACCATGACCAACTACTAGTCCCAGCAACAGAATGTTAGAGTCACTTCCACCTGCTCCTCCAAAGAGATATACTAGCTCTTCACTGTGGAGAAGCCAAGGCTCGTTACAATACACTCCAATATTTCTCTAAGATACACCTATAGGAAGCTTGGCTCTGAAATATCTCGTACAATGAGTTATGATGTTCTACAAATAGCAAAGGGCGTGGTGACCCTTGACATTCCCCTTTGTGTCTCTCCACCTACCCTCATGACTCTTCAACTACTACATGATTGTTACATTTGACAATCGACACTTGGTCTTTCCAGTTTACAACATGTTACATTACAATCTGCACATGTACCCACGTGAGACAAAATAGGATTGAGTAAGCCATGCAAGACATCTCTAAGACACAGACAGATGTGGGATGACCAATTATTCGACATCCTTGTAATGATTGATGGTGGTGAACCGATGCCAAGCTTCGTAGTTGGTGATGGTGTCCATGTACTCTATGGTGACATCCTTCTGGAAGTGAACTATTGTCTTTGTTGCATCCGGGTACACTAATTTGGCTCATTTGTCTAACTCGTCTGATAACATGGGCATCATAGTCTTGAGTGCAGTTGTACTAACAACATATTGATGCATAGTGTTTTCGTTGATCTCCAAGTCTGTGCTAGTAGCTATGCACTTCAGCTCAACGAAGTACATGTCCAGCTCTAGTCAAACTTGGTTCTTTGTCTTTACATTGGTGAGTGTGCCAATGAATGGGATCGCATGCATGTGCACAATTACATCCATTCTCTTGAAAACCCGTGCATGTGATCGACAGCACTGCTCACCCTATCTACTATGTTCCAGCTCTTCGGATGGGTCTATAACTTGTATGGGTGCAGTTTCATTAGTTTGTGCATGTCGGGCCTCCTGTTATACCTATTTCTACACTCCTCCTCCTCTCCTTTCCATAGCTCCTGTTCTTCTCTGAGTTATACCTGTAGGAATCTTGGCTCCTTAAAATCCCATACAATTAGTTATGAGGTTCTACAAATAGGAAAGGGTGGGGTGACCCTTGACATTCTACTTTGTGACTCTACACCTACCCTCATGACTCTTCAACTACTACACTACCATTACATTTGACTATTGATACTTAGTCTTTCACGTTTACAACATGTTACATTATAATTTTCACATGTACCCATGTGAGACAAAATAGGCTTGAGTAAGCCATCTAAGACATCACTACGACTCTCATAGCTCTAGGAAGACAAACTCTTCGACATTCTTATGATGATCAATGGTGGCAAACTGATGCCAAGCTTGGTAGTCCGTGATGGTGTTCGTGTACTCTATGGTGATATCTTTTTGGAATCAAACTCTTACCTCTGTTGCATCTGGGTACACTAATTTGGCTCCTCTGTTGAACTCCTATGATAAAATGGACATCATATTCTTGAGTGCATCCAGACTAACAACATATAGATGCATAGTGTCTGCACTAATCTCTAAGAGTCTATTGGTGCCTATGTACATCGACTCGTTGAGGTACATGTCCAGCTCTAGTCAGACTTGGTTCTTTGTATTCACGTTGGTAAGTGTTCCAATGGAAGGGATCGCATGCATGCACAAAGTGACATTTATTCTCTTGAACACTTGTGCATGTGATCAACAACACTGCTCACCATGTCTACTATGTTCCAGCTACTGGGATGTGTCTATAACATATATTGGCATAGTTTCATCAATCTGTGCATGTTGTGGCTCATGTTGTACCTTTCCTACCTTACTTCCTTCTCTCCTCTGCATAGCGCCTATTCTTCCCTGAGTTTCCACTTTAACTTCTACAACTCCTTCTCTCTTTCCTTCATTCTTTGTTTCTCTCTTTTCCTTTGCACAATCCTCTTGTCGCATTGTCACCTCTTAGACTCAATCTCCAAAGTTGATTTCATCACAAATAGATCTGCTTTGAGCTTGCAACTTTGCTCTACCTTTGTGTTGTGAACAACCTGCCTCCTGCCTTGGTTATCTACAGGTCTGGTACCCTCTTCTATTGCTAATGGTGTTTCTCTCTGCAATTCCACTACCATTTAATATTGACATCCTTATCTATGGAAAACTTGGGGTCTTCATAAATAATCAAGCTCATAGACACTCACTCAACTGCATCTCCGATTGTGCTCTCAACGATGCCATTTGACCCTTCTTTCTAGGAGGTCATTGCACATATATTCTTGAGAGGTAGACAAACACCTATGATACCTAGAGACATATAAATGTTCATGGCAAGAGATCTGTCACTTAAAAACCGAAACACATTGGAGGATTGACATGCAACAACTTATGTGACTGACTGTGAATATTGCACAATTTTCACTGGGAGGTTGCGAGACTAACTAGAAAAACTACACAAGGCATAGTTCAGGCTATCAGGAGGCTAACTGAGTGTTGGAATTGCACAATGCATAGTCCACCCTGGCCTCCTGAGGAACAAAACTGCACAATGCATAGTTTTAGCCACTAGTGATATACAAACCAACAAACTAAATTGTGCAATTTTTGGGGCGAACAAGGCACTGCTTCCTCGAATTACACAATTAAACCCTAGAGGCCACTGATGGGCCATATTTGTGTAGTTTCTAGAGGGAAGGCAGACCCATCATTTCTAGAAATGTGCATTTTCTAGCCAGGCAAGCCAAGATTTGGGCCAAGGTAGCCTAGACTCTCCAACAGGTGAGTGAAAACATGAGAAGTCTGAATGCATGGTGAAGCTGAGTGCAAATAAGAGTGAATCATCATGCATGCAAACAATGAGTGAACGATTCAGAAAATGGGAAAACAAACATGTGTGTGAAGCATGTCACCACAAAGGTGACCGTAAGTGCAGAAATAGTGTCATGCATTCGACAGTAGCAAGATGCTATCAAAAAGTGAAACTATGCTTCTACAAGATAACATGCATCAAAACGATAGTAAGAATTGATCGAAACCAGGAAGAAAACACCTATAGAAATCGAAATAAAAAGATCAACATAAATGCAACAAAATACATGAAAATCATACTTACCTTGAAAAAACTGAGCTGAGTGTGTTGAAGACTCCTAGATGCAATGTGGGATGTCAGATCTCCAAGATCAATGTGAGTAATGAGATCTAAATTGTCGGGTACATAAGTTATGATAATATTGGGGATTATGACATGCATGCCACAAATATAGGAAAAAGCAACACTTGGCGGGAGGTTTCTAAAATGGCTTTTGCATTTAACCTCTTGTTGCTAAAAATAGACTTGTAAAATTTGGGGATGATTTTTTTTTCTTTTTTGTTTTTGGAAAGAGAAACCCATGCATGCAAATCGTCATTGCTCAGTCCTCTAGGGAACCGATCACCCTAAAAGCACATACAATAGTTTGCAAGCTTAGGGATGCAATTTGCATAGTTTTTGCGTTGAGAAAGACTAGTTGTCCCTCATTCCTTGTGGTCTGGACTTGGGCATTGGTTGTTAGTTAAAATTAAGAAATTTTTGAGCTGAAGCCCAGTGTTGGGCTAGATTGCACAGTTTCTAGAGGGAAGGTTGCCTCGCTGGATTGCGCATTTCTTGATCCCAGCAGGCAGCCCAACAATATTGCGCAATTTCTCGAGGGAAGGTTGGTTCCCCTCCAGAATTGCACAATTTTCAACAGAAGCTTCTCAGTTAGTAAAATGACTAAGTCCGGAATGACAGTTTATGGGTGGGAGACAAACAAGTTGACATGCACAGGCTGGTAGGACATTGAAAGTCAATTGAAGCCTATGTACTTGCTTAGTACAAGACAAGATGCTAAGGATGGTTGGTAGGGTGGCTCCAATACAACACTTGGATTGTGTTTGTATCCACTACAACACTTGGAAACACCCTGAAGAACTCTAGGTGTCATAATGGACCTTGTTTCGTGAAAATAAAGTCTAACTCCTCCAAAAGTATTGTTCATTTCTCTGACCATCTTGATTTCCATACTAGCCTGATTGAAAGATGTAGCACATGCCTTGCTCTCGGCCATTCAGCACAGATTTCAAGCCAAGTCAACACAATTGTTTCAATTAGGGATTATGGGTATATTGGTACACAAGGAATATGATAATCAGAGTTTAAGTTTGATATCTGGTATTGCTCCATTGCAAGCAGGCTTGGACGGTACCCCGGCGGAGTCACGTAGGAACACAATGATCTCTCTGCTACCAGCGAGCCTGGTCAGTACCCCAACAGTGTTACTTGCATCACCTCTCTATGCAGGAATCCTTTCTCTTCTTTTGCCTTATTCATTTTTCATTCTTTCAAAATATTTCATATTTTATTTTTTCATTTTTTTCAAAATTGTGCATAACACTTATTCATTTTAGAGGCAAAAGAGGGATCCCAACTTATTGAGAGTAGAAGTGGTTTCTCCTTTAGATAATTATTATGTAAATAACTTTGACATACTTCCTAAGGTTTTCTCCCTCACCTTACTCCACTTAACTGAGTTGATAAGGTCTAACCCAAAAAAAATTGACTAGAGTAGGTGATACTAGTTAGTGTGCAAGCATTGTGTTTTCATCAAGGTTCAGATTGAACAAAACATATTTTCCATTGCTGAATCATGGAATAAAGACAGCACATCCTTCATATAGAGATAGGACAATAGATAACCAAGTATCAATAACTACACAAGTCCCCTTTTACTTTACCCATCTTGTTTCACGAGTCGCAGGCGGTTCATGCGAAACTAACCTACAAACATAAACAAGAACAAAAAACAAAAGGGAGAAGAGAAAAAGAAAATGAGAAATCAAAGGGAGTAAGGAAACAATAAAGCGAGAAAGAAAACAACAAGAAATAAAACATGCAATGTAAGAGAACCAACAAGAAGCAAACACTACTCCTACTCCTAAGTTAATAGTGTATGGGTCTATTCACATGAAGTGATACTTCCAATGCAACCGTCGGTGCCTTGGTCGACCCATGTTGCTGAAGGCATGGTTCACAAATAGCACAGTCACATGAGCTAGCAAACATGAAGGATATAATGGTGAAGAAAAACACACTCTGGGTTTAAATGCGTCCACATAAAATAAATGAGTGAAAGTGCATGATATGCACTTTATGGATTTCCCATGGTGTTGTGCTACATTGCATGTAGATGTTAAGAATACATGTTCTCTCGACTGTGACATGCAAAAAATTGTGAGAAAAGTAGATCACTTACGTTGTGCAAGTGTGCTTGCTGTGTAATATTCCTAGAATGCAAGAGCGATGGGATAATGTGAATCGAATGGAGGAAGCGAAATATGGGTGTTTGGTTGATATTCAATGTAAATTAGAGAGTGATGAGGAGTCTTGCACATTTCAAAAATTTCCTGATCGGAAGTGAAACCAACCTCAGGACAGCGAGGGCCTGACATAACCATCAGCTTGGGCTGAAGTGCCTTGATAACGTATGAGGTTTTGACTTCATCGACAGGTAGATCATTAGAGACCAGTGTCTGATACATATTAACAGTGAGTGAATCAACATTGTCACCAAATGAAGAAGTATATAGATCACGACAGCCACGATTAGAAAATTTGGGATGTTCATCGGCATCCTCATGATTTAATGAATCATGCAAAGGGGTAGATGAGAAGTAAAAATTTTCACGCTCTATGTTTCTAGAAAAAGAAGATCAACAATCAATTGTATTTTCAATGAACAAATTGTCATCTCTGTTGTCAAATGATGGAGTGACATCAGGTGTGTTCTACGAATGATCAGTAGTAGATACATCCTTTGATGGATTTACATAAGGGAAACCAGAAATAACAGAGTCATCAAAGATGTCAGTAAAAAGAGGAGGAGGCGCAAAGAGAAGGAGCTCATCCCTCACCGCAAGTTTATGTTCAGGTTCTGAGTCGTACTGATCATGAATGACAACACAGGTTGGTTGAGAAATGCCAGCTCTGTCAATGTCTTGGTCCTCATTCACAATAGGCATAGAGTCCAGAATGTAAGAACACAGGATAGTGCAATCTAGAGGATCAACAGAATGTGAAGACAAAGGCTGAGGTAACAAACTCATGTGACAACCCATGGGCTGTGCAACCAAATCTATGAATAAATTTAGAGAAGTGATACTGGGAGGATATGACAATTGAACAATTGTGTGTGCATGTTCTCCCACATCACTCTGTGGTGGTGGAGCTATTTGATGAGGTGAAGGTGGACAATCACTTGTCATGGCAACAGTGTTCACTTTTTATTGCAAAGCTCCATCACCAAAGTATTCCTAGTCGGGTTATAACTTCAACTTCATCTTGGGACAAAGTGATTCGGTAACGAAATATTCAAATATTTCCATGAGATATTGGAATTTCATCTGACTTTTTGGATCTTCAAACATGAATGGACGGAATCAACTACAGAAAATCCATACGTGATTCATGCGGTGCCTTCCACTGTTTTAGACATTTTTTATCAAGTGCTTCAGGATCAAAATGATGGAAAGTAGATTCAATTAGATCATAGAAATGGTCAAGTGAGTGCACATAGCCACGAGGTAGGTTGTGGCACCATTTTTGTGGGGATTCACGGAGTATGCTTGAAAGCAACAAGTTGACCTCGTCTTCATAGAACTCATATGCATCCTCAAGGAATGCAAAGAAGCCATGTAAGTATGCATGCCAAGCCACTTTTCCTTCACCATCATACGTGAATTCCAATAACAGATCATAAAACTCCTGCGTGAAGTCGAGAGGTTCAACATTAGACAGACATCACGGAGGGATGAATCTAACAATATCCATGACATACATGTGGAGGTTCAAAATAGGATGTGAAGACTCAACTTGTAATCTAGCCCTCCTTCTAGCACCAAAATTTTTACAATGTTGGAACTGCCAATGTGTCAGGGGATCTCCCCGGTATGAAGTCCCAACTAGACCTCAGACCGTTTGGTGTAGGAGTCCCAGTAGTGGGTCGTATGATATCCCCTTGATTGCAGTTGCACACAAAGAAAATTAAGATGTCCTTGTTGGTAGCAAGTGTGTGACCAGCATAGGAGGCTAAGGAAGGTGCATGAAGGGCTCTAACACATAGAATGGGGAATGAGTACACCCCTTAGAAGCCTGTGGCAACACGCAGCTTGAAAGGGAACACATGAGCAAAGATACATCATAGGTTGGAAGGTAGGTTAACCAAGGATGCAAAGTGATGGTTAAACCAACAACACATCTCAATAATATTCAAACATACATATATAGACAGATTCCATACATACATGCGTAAGCAAACAACTACATATATCATTAGAGTAACTAAGACAACTGAACTACAATAACAATGTATGGATGAAACGCGTTGGCTTTTTTATATTAAGAAGTGAAAGTTCCAATCATCCATACAACCATGACCACCTAGTAGTCCTAACAAAATGTTATAGTCACTTCTTCCTACTCCTCCAAAGAGATATAATAGCTCTACACTGTGGAGAAGCCAAGGCTCGATATAATACGCTCCAAGCCTTCTGTAAGATACACCTATAGGAAACTTAGCTCCTAAAAAGCTCGTACAATGAGTTATGAGGCTCTATAAATAGAAAAGGGTGGGATGACCCTTGACATTCCCCTTTGTGACTCTACACCTACCTTCATCACTCTTCAACTACTACATCACTATTACATTTGGCTACCAACACTTGTTCTTTCACTTTTACAATAGGTTACATTAAAATTTTCACATGTACCCATGTGAGACAAAAAAGGCTTGAGTAAGCCATCTAAGGCATCACTAAGACTCAGATAGCTATAGTAAGGTAAACTCTTCGACATCCTCATGAAGATCGATAATGGAAAACTGATGCCAAGCTTGGTAGTCCTTGATGGTGTCTGTGTAGTCTATGGTGACATCCTTCTGGATTTGAACACTTACGTCCATTGCATCCAAGTACACTGATTTGGCTCCTTTGTCGAACTCCTCTAATGAGATGTGCATCATAGTCTTGAGTGCATCTAGACCATCAACATATAGATGCATAGTGTACGCGCTAATCTCCAAGTCTTGGTTCATGGCTATGCACATCAAATTGTTGAGGAACATGTCCAACTCCAATTGGACTTGGTTCTTTGTATTCACCTCAGTGAGTGTTCCAATGGATGGGATCTCATGTGTCCACATAATGATATCTATGCCCTTGAACACTCATGCACGTGATCGACAACACTGCTCACCATGTCTACTATCTTCCAGCTACTGGGATGCATCTATAACTTGTATGGGTGCAGATTCATCAATCTATGCATGTTGCACCTCCTGTTGTGCCTATTCATGCCTTGCTTCCTTCTCTCCTCTGCACAACTCATGTTCTTCCCTAAGCTTCCACTTCAACTCCTCCAAGTCCTTCTCTATTTCCTCCATCTTATGCTTCTCTCTTTCTCTTTTTGTGATCCTCTTGTTGCACTGTCACCTCTTACACTCAATCTCCAAAGTTTCTTTCATCACAAGTGGATCTGCTTTGAACTTGAAGCTTTTCTTTGCCTGTGCGATGTCAGCAACCTTCCTCATGCCTTGGTCATGCGCAGGTATTCTACTCTCAACTTTTGTTGATGGTGTTTCTCTCTACGATGTCGCTACCATCTCATCTTGATATCCTTATATATGAGAAACTTCATGTCTTCATAGATAGGCAAGCACATAGACACTCGCTCAATTGCATCTTCGGTTGCACTTTCAACAATGTTTATTGACCCTACTGTCTAGGAGGCCATTGTATTTGTATTGCTAAGAGTTAGACGAACACTTGTGATACCTGGAGACATAGTAACACTTGTGGCAAGCAATTTTCTAGTTGAAAACCAAAACACGTTGGAGGATTGACATGCAACATACCTGTGTGACTAGCTATGAAAATTGCGTAATTTTCACCCAAAGGCTAGGAGACTGACTGCCAAAACAGCACAAGGCATAGCTTGGGCTGCCAACTATTTGATTAAATAGTAGAACTATGTAATGCATAGTCTAGCCTGGCCTGTTGAGGACTAAAATTGCACCATGCATAGTTTCAGTCAGTAGTGACATGCAAACTAGGAAACTGCATTGCGCAATTTCTAGGGCAAACAAAGCACTGCCTCCCAGAATTGCATAATGCAAGGTTGGAGGCTAGTGCTAGGCCATATTTGTGTAGTTTCTGGAGGGAAACTAGAGCCTTCATTTCCAAAAATGTGCATTTGCTAGCCCAGCATGGCAAAGCTCTGGAACAAGGTAGGCCAGCCCCACTGACAGATGACTATAAACATGAGAATTCTGAATGCATGGTGAAGTTGAGTGAAAACAAGAGTGAATGATCATGGATGTAGGTGGAGAGTGTGGGATTGAGAAAATAGGAAAAAAATCATGTATGTGAAGCGAGTCACTGCAACGGCTACCGTGAGTGTAGAAATAGTGTCATGCATGTGAAAATAGTGAGATGCAATGAAAAACTAAAGTGCTTCTACAAACTAACGTGCATCAAAATGACAACAAGCATTCATTGAAACCAAGTAGAAAACACTTACACAAAGTGAAATACAAAAAGCGACAGAAACACAGGAAAAGACATAAAAAGCATACTTACCCCAAAAAATATGAATTGAATGTGTCGAAGACTCATAGATGCGATGTGGGATGTCAGACCTCAAGTTTGATGTGAGGAATGAGCTCTGCATCATCGAGTACATAACTTTTGATAATATTGAAGCTTATGATGTGCATGACACAAATCTAGGAAAAAAATTACACTTGGAGGGAGGTTTCTAAAATTGATTTTGCATGTAACCTCCAACTGCTAAAAATGGATCCCTAAAATCTGGGGATGCTTTTGCTTTTTCGGGAAAAAGGTGCCCATGAATGCAAGTCAGGATTGCTGAGTCATTGAAGGAACCGTTGAACCTGAAAGCACATGAAATAATCTACAAGCCTGGGGATGAGATTTTCATAGTTTCTGGGCTGAGAAAGACTAGTTGTCCCTCATGCATTGCGATGTTATGAAACCAACTCACAAAAAGATAGAAAACAAAGATCAATGCCTTAGAATTCAGCTTCTTCGAGGTGGCAACCTCCTTTACATTACAAAAATGAATGATTCTTTGATGATTCAAATGAGAAAACTCCTTTCTATATATAGGAGTCTTAGGAGTCACAATATAACCTAGCTGACATAACAATAATAATATAAAGGCACAAAAATAACAATAGAGGGATTCTATGGGGCACAATAATAACAATATGGGGACAATAGGGGCACAACAATATTAATAAGGCATACAAATACAATAGTAATGGGGTAATCACTAGTATTATAGGGACCTAACATGCCCTTCTCCTTCAAAAAATTGTTGTCCTCAATGCTTGAGTAGTTTTGGGTGCTTCTGTATAAAATTCTCATCATTCCATGTGGAATCTTTAGCAGATAAGTTCTTCCACTTGATGAGATACTCCAAAATTGATCGATTTCGTAGCTGTTGAGTTCTTGTTTTTGTGACTACTTCTGGTTCCAATATAATTTTTCTTTCCTTGTCAAGTTCTGACAATATTGTTTGAGCTAGGAGATTATCGCCTATAACCTTCTTTAAACATGAAACATGGAAAATTGGGTGAACTTGAGAAGCTACAGGAAGCTCCAATTTTTATGCCATAGTACCAATCTTTTGCAACACCTTGTACGGACCATAATACTTTGGTGATAATTTATTATCCTTCTTAGCTTGCTTGAGGGACATTTGCTTATATGGTTGTAGCCGTAGGAATACCCAATCACCTACATCAAAACTTCTTTGGCTGTGATGTTGATCTGCCTATTCTTTCATTCTATTCTATGCCAA
>APFE030202407.1:23469-34829 GCA_000404065.3 Pinus taeda
GATCATGCCATGTTTCAATTTTCTATTGTAGAATAGAGAAAGAAGTCTGTCCAAACTGTTTAATCTTGGCAGACCAATAGTTAGGCAGAGAAACTAAGGTTCCCAACTTCTTAATCTGGGGCCTTGGAAGCAATAAGGGTAGTGTTAAATAGGCAATCAAAAAAAAAGCCAATGGAAAAGAAAAGGCACACAAGGGGTTTGCAAGTCCAAGTGCACCCTCCAAGAAGAAACAAAAAAATGCTAGGCAAAATAGTTGGGTAGGTAGGTGGGGTTGCAGAAGTGGTGCTCCTTCCAAGATCAACTTTGCTAACCAAGTACAAGCAAAACAACACAGTGGAGCATGTCTAACTTCCCTTTTTCCCTTTGTTTACCACTCATTACTAACATCCCTTCACAAGTTGGTTCATAAGAGAGACTCAAGGTTTTATGTTGGTTCTTATGGCCTTTAGAAGCCACATTTCTTGTGCAAAAATCTTTTCATTTTGATCTACTCTTTAAACTAAGTTGTTTCCAAGAAACTTAGTAGTGTTACTCCTCATTTAACCTTCTCCGCCCATATTAACCTCTAACTCTATTATCTAGCTCCCTATGCTTCACTCTCCCTACTATTATAAACACCACGGTGTATAAACCCTAAACAATGTATAAATATCCCCTCCTTGGCATTATAGCCATAAGTTTCACTACTGGGGCATTGGATTAACATCTGGTTAAGCTCAAGAACCCAAGCCCAACCCCTTTCCTCTATCAGAACCTATCTACCTAGCCAACTCTCCATTTTTGCCTAAAAACCCTTGAAAAACCCTTTTGTGCACCCTTATACCCACTAAAAGGCAAAAATACAATGAAATCCACTTTCCCCGCCTTATCCTAAGGTTGGGAGCCACTATACGCCTTTTTTCATGAAATCTTATTAAACCAGCCTATCCTAAGTTTTGTCCTTCATGTGCTTTATACGAAAATTTCATGAAAAACTTTATTTTTCGCATTTTCATAAAGTCGTCGGGTGTATTTGATTTTATAAAGAAACATTGAAAAACCATTGGAAAGTGTTGATAACCCGAAGGGTCCCGCCAGGCGCAGTTACCAATAAAAATGATTATTTTAAACCACCCGTTGGCCATATCCTCCGTGCGGCTTGCTGGCCCGATATCTGTCTGATCAAAGCCCTTCCAGATCAACAGTCGTCATGGATTTCGGAGGGGCCCGACGTCCGACAGATAACTGTCGTTGACCATATCTTCCGTGCATATCCCCTGCCCGATAGCCGTCAGATCTCGCGCCTTAAATCCAACGGTCGTCATGGATTTCGGAGGGGGCCCGACGTCCGACAGATATCGTCCGATATCTGTTAGATGATGATGTCACGCGGATCCACGCGTCGCTCCCAAAGTCCGTCGGAGCCCCCTCTGACAGATTCCTTGCCGTATAGGAGGGGGCCCGATATGAAGACACCTGTCCGCTTGCGTCACCATCCTGTTGTCGCCTATGTGAGCGCCACGACCGCGCACCCTGTCCTCCATTCGTCCACCTGGCCGCCACCTCACTGCCCCGTGGACCAGTCTTAGGGTGCCACGTTACCTGATGACGTCCTGCTGACGTCGTCCGACCCGGACCCACTTGCTGACGTCATGCTGACGTCATTTAAAAAGAGCGCCAATAAGCCAAAAAAGCCATATTTTGACAATTTTACGTGTTTTTTAGCACTTTTTACAAAAACACCTCTGCTCTCTCTGCATGCACGTTACGACGAACAATTCGCCAACCAAGTCCAGACCAACCACAGAGCGTCAGAGCGTGCACCCAACTGCTGTTCAGACCCAAGGAAACCATTAAAACAGGTATTTGTCTGTGAAGCTCCCTGCAACCTGGTTTATTCTCTGTAAATTCTAAAAAAACACCTGAACACAGCGGAAGCTTAAGAAATTACCATAAAACCACCCATACCCAGCTCCCCCTTGAAGAATTAATGGTCAAATTCCATTGGCAGAGCCATTTCGCACTGAATTTTTAGTAAAACCCTTCTCAGTTCACGCTGTCGTGAACCGCAGTCCATAACTTGGTTCTAATTATCAAACAGAGGGCTACTAAACACGGTAAATAGCCTCCTCAGAGAGCCAAACAGTATTTCCAATTGTTGTGGAACTACCTTGCAACCCTGCATTCCTCTAAATCCTTCTTTCTCAGATAGCACCTCCATCATTTTTCAAACAGCATCCAAGCAAACATGGACACTCCAATGGCATCAGTAGCCCTCAATGTGGCTCCCCTGAATGCCCCCCAGAGAGAGCTGGATTGGCAGGATTTGGCAGACCTAGACTACCAAATCTCAGAGGACAGCCCATCTAAATGCAAGTTCCACATTCATCTGTTAAATGAGCTCAGAGCCAAACATAAAGATGGAATAGATATTCTAGGCATTTGGGAGTCCTCCCTCCCAATCTTCAAGCTACCTCAGGTCAACCAGTTCCCTGACCTGATGCACTTATGTGCTGTCTGCTATGACCCCATGCAGAGGGCTGTGCTTGACCCTAAAGGTGCAGTAGTATTTTACATAACCCCTGAGGCCATCAGGGAAATGCTCCAGTTCAAGACCCAGAAGAAGTTGGTCCCCTTATCCCTGTTGGACTTGATCAACCAAGGAGCCAAGATATTGACAGAAGCTCAGATTCTGAAGCTAAATTAGCTATTCATCACAAACTCTAACACAGTGCTGCACCCTCCCATTTTTTATGGCTACCTAAATCAACTGGGTATGGATCTGGCATACATGATTAGCTCAGTTTTGGGGTACAAGTCACTAGAGTTTATTGAGGAAACAATATTAGTGATGATGACAATGTTTTCTCCTGGCAAGACTCCTATTTGTTATGATTATGCCACATACATCTCAGACAAGATACATGAGCAATTTTTACACTTGTCCAGAGAAAAGGTGTTCAGATACACCTCATACATTTACCACCTCATCCTGTAGTACCAACATGAGAAGTTCTCCTTTGAGATCAAGAGAACTGATGCAAAAGGCAACCCAAGGTCAGTGGTGTACTGGACCTTAGTCTTCCACCTCCTCACATACTCTCCATACACATACTCTGAGTTCATAGACCTGTTCATCCATCCAGCTGTGTCTCTCTTCTTAACCTCACCCCCTCCAAGATTATCTGATGAGATGTAGAGGATTCTGCAACTATCCAGTGCATACAGCATAGGGGATTGGTACTTTTACCAACACTTTACTGTGATCAGAATATATGGGTGTGAGTTGCGCCCATACAAATTGCACAGGTATGTGCCTATGAGACTGTTTGCCTTAGAATATTTCAAGCAATTTGGCAATGCCGATATGGTGCACTTTGCAGGCAGGGGCAAGAAGGCACAGCTTAAAATAAGAAATCAACTGGGCCACTTTGTCTTAAACAAAAGAGAAGGCTGGAAAGATGCCGACAGGAGACTAGAAGGCCTTGGCCTAAAACAAAGCTTCCTTTGGAAACCCTATGACCCTAGCAACTCCATATCCTTGAAAAGGCAGAAATGCAAACTCTCCAGCTATGAGCACGTGAGCATGCTCCACATTCAAAGACATGCCAACCAACCAAAATGGCGAAGAAACACACTAGAAGAGCCAGTTACTCAGGAAGAACTAGTTGAAATAGCTAGAATGCATTTGTTGAAAATGGCTGACTTAGAATCTCCTTCTCAGGTACTTACTCTGCCAAAGCCTCAAGCAAGAGAAGCTGCTTCATCTTCTGCAACACAGCAAGAGGCAGTGCAAACCACAGACCAAGGGCAGAGCAAGGGCAAGTAAAAGGTCATGGAAGAAACACAGAGCCAACAGGGTCAAGAACAGCAGCCCCAGTAGGAACAACAGAAAAAAGACCAACATGGTCAGGAGAAACAAATAGGAGAGGCCCAAATGGCCACCAAAGAACAGACAACACCAATGGCACCTCCAAGGCAGGATTCTAGGGTTGACTCCTCCATCCTCCAAACCCCTCAAAGGGAGGACGTTAGCAGAAAAAGAGAAAGGGATACTCCCCTCAATAAATCGCCAGAAAAGAGACAAAGATTAAATCCCTTCTCAGAAGAGGAAATGCCAAGCATGGAAGCTTCTACTAGCTCCTTGCAACAGGAGCAAGACAGGGAAATATTAGGAGAAGTGAGCTCCTCAGCACAGAAGAAGGGAACAGGAACAAGAATTAAACAATAGTTCAAAGATGCCAAGAGAAGGAGTGAACCAATAAAGATTCAGCTCTACAATTACCTGCTGAACATGGCTCCTGCAAACCAACAAAGGCTCATGTCTGTGTTTGATGTGCAGGAGGGTAAGATGACAATGAGCCACTTCACACCAACAGTGCAGCAACCACAAACAGCTGCATACTACATCAGGACCAATCTGGAGGTCCTATCAAAAGACATCCACCCAATGGATCAGATTGAACTCCATAAACAGACGGGTGAGATCGTCTATGCCACCTTGGCTGATAAGACCTTGGTCAACTACAAACTGCAAAATAGCCTGAAAAATAATGCTGCACAGCTTGAGTTGGAAAAGGCTTCCTCTAAAGCTAAGGATAATAGGATCAAAGCCTTGGAGGAGATTATAATAGAGTTTAGGCATGATCCCAATGATGTTAAGGCTATGCAAGAAGTCCTCAAGCTAAGGGATGCTGATATGGCAGCAATAAAAAAGAAATTGAAAATCCCACCAACTATCCACCCACAAACGGATGAGGTTGCCCAGCAGAGGCAAGAAAAGGATGCAGCTTCCCTACTAATGACATTATACAAGGAGCTCATTCAAACACAAGAAAAGTTGCAGGAGTCAGAGGCCACATTGGAAGCAGCATTGCAGCAGAAGGAGGGAGGGAAAACCTCACAGCCACCTCTAGAAACAATAAACCTTGAGGAAACCCCTCAAGACACTGCCCCTCCCAGCCAACAAGTGCAGCAAGAAGTCCCAGATACCTCAGCACCAACCACCTCAGCACCAACAACAGAGCAGGCTGAAAGCCTGGACATGCAGAAACTGAGGAAAGAAATACAGGTACTGGAGTCCCAGATGTCTGAGCTGAGCCAAGCCCAGGACAGTCTGGCAAAAATAAATGAAAAATATGTCAAGTCAAAACAAAATGTGGCTGAGAGAGAGAGGGAGGTAGAGGCCCTCAAGAACAGGATTACAGAGCTAGAAAAAGAGCTCACCTTGGATAAAGTCACATCAGAGCTTAAGAGGGTCATGTGGGGCAACATTGGCCAGTCTATAACAAACCAATGGGAATATATTGAGGCTATATATGAGCAAGTAGCACTCATTGGAAGAGCACGTAAAGAAATATAGAGGGCAAGGACATCTCTAGGCAGCATGCCTGAGATTGCCACTAGGATGATAGATGTGCTGAACTATAGGACAAGCTCTGAGCTGATAGGAATGGGGATTGGAAACAGGACAGAGACCATCTCCCTAATCAGAAGAGTCCTGACACTGAGAAACCTGATTCAGACCCTGGAAAGAAGAACCCAGGACATGCAAGCTGATATAAATAAATTTCAGAACAGGTTTATGGCTTTGCAGAACAGGGGGCTCCCTAGCCCATTGGATCCATCAGGAAAATTACTCTCCCATGAGAAATATGCCAAGAGGGTAAGCAATTTTGCAGCAACATAGATTTCAAAGGCATCTAGTGCATCATCAGAAGCAGGCCCAGTAACAGGGCAGATTCTCTTTGATAGAGTAGATAATCTATTTTTTATTAGGAATGAAATAACAAATTTATTTGATGAGCCCCCTCATTTTTATAAATATACAGAGGCTAATGAGGCCATGGGGTCAATTTTGAAACATCAGTTGCCTCCATCAGATACATGGGAGGAGTTGATACGATTACTGTTAAACCAAAGTCAGTAATTGTGATTTTGCCTTTGAAAATATCTTGAAACTCATACACAGCAGGACAAAGATACATCAGCAGGTATGAAGAGAGAGGCTGAGCCAACTCAGCACAGGTACTCAGCCACAGCAGCAGTATCAGCAGTCACAGGTGACAGGGCCGAGAAGACACAGGAAGTTACAGCTGCACAGAAACGTCATTCAGCAGTTATACCAAAGCGCTCGACCGACTCCGTGAGCCCCAAAGGTCAAAATTGCTCTGATAGGAGTTAAGAGCCTTTATAATTCATTTATGATTGTAATAACTTCTCATCTACAAACCCTGTACGAGTAAAAGAAGATATTTTCCCTCTCAGATGACTCAATGCCTGAGATATTTTGTAATATACTTCTATATATTCCCCCTCGATTTTGTTAGCAGGGGTTGGACTCCGAATGTAAGAAATCTCTTGATATCTATTCTGTCACTCTTCTATTGTAAATCTTCAGACAACTAATACAAAGGATGATGGGATTTCCAAAGCATTGTGTCTCTTGATGTCTTGCTGGTGTATGGCTGAATGTTGTAGGATTCCTGCGTATTTCATGGCTCAATAATTATTCTTGTTACTCTCTGTTATATGTTTGTTATATTTTCATATATCATTCAATTTTCATATATCATTCATGTTTTCCATGTATCAAATATCTAAATAGCAAGGAAAAAGAATAGTCTCAGGATTTAATCATTGATTACCCTAAGCTCAATCTAAGCTATTTCAAATGTTTTCTTCAGTTATGGTAATGAAAGAGTAATTCTTAAATGCTACCTTTCACACTATATCATCACAGTAATCTATTGTTTCAGGAATTCAAGTCATGATCCTAAGTAATAGATCTCTTTCCCACATCCTAGCTCAGTGAAGAATTCTTAAATGCTCTTTGCTAGTTGATTCTCATTTCACCCTCACAATTTACAGTTTGTTTTATGAAATACATACAGGCCCTGTAATTCCAGCTGCACTTAAGCCAGGATCTCAAGGAAACAACAGCTACAGACCCCATTGCCCAATGGATTAGTTTCACCTGCAGAGAACACTTCAAAACTATCAGAGGCATCCTCCCAACCAAACATAAAAAACAATCAAACATTTACTTCATAACTAGCCTAAAAACTCCACTAGAACAGTGACAAACCTTACAGAGAGAGCCCTCTCTGATTACAGCTGGGCTAGAAGTTGTAGTCCAAAGATTGGTTAGTAGTTACCCCGGCCATATTCCCTTGGGAGTCATAGGGAACAACCTGGGTGTTAACATAAATGGTGACTCCACTAGGGAACTTCAGGATCTAGAGGTGACTGTATATCTACCAGGGATTGTACTCAAAATCTGAACATCAGTCAAGAAACCTTCAAACTACTCCCATACAAACATCTGCAGCCTTAAGGTAGAGCTGACTCAGATACCCTTCATACCCAATACAGATGCACAGAGTCTTTCAACCTCCTGTCCAGTCCTTACTATACTAATCTTTCAAAAAACTTAAAAATGACTAGCTCAAAAGTTGGCTCCCAAGAAGAATCTTCGGTACACTAGGGCTAATCCTGACCCCAACCCTCCTACTGTCTTTGAAAATCCTAATACAATCCCAAAACTAATTAGGAATCAGAAAAAACAAGATAACCTTGCTGACCTTAGTCCAGAGACAGTTCACCCTAACCCCATCTCCCCTCCAATCAAAGTCCTATTTCGTTCTACCCCTAATTCCCCTAGCTCTCCATCAACATCTCAAAGCCCCCCATCCACATCTTCTTCCCCTATACACATTCCCTTGACCAACACTCTAAATCCCTCTATACCTGTTACCCCTGTGGTACCCACTGTTCCTTTTGCCCCAGTTGCCTTTATCAACCCCCAAAATCTTGTGAATATGGCTATGAGGTATGCACCTCTGCAACTACCTGCCAATCCTGTGGCCCTACCTCAAGATTACCAGGCCAAAATCTCATATTTTGACTCCACTGGCCCCTATTCAGCTATTCAGCATGCTAAGAGAATGCAAGATCATTTTGAAAATTATGAGATAGATGATGACACTGTGAGGATGAGAATATTTGTCCAAAGCGTAACAGGGGATGTGAGAACCTGGTTCAGATCACTTCCTGCAAACACCATCAACACCCCTGATGAGCTTTACCAGTCCTTCACAAACAGATGGGAGAAAAAGAAGGATCCTCTACATATACTTGGTGAATATGACATGATTAAAAGAGGTCCTCAAGAGACAGTTCTGGAATACTGTTCTAGGTTTAATAATGTATATAATGCAATACCTCAAAACCTGAGACCTCAAAACCTGACTTGGCCTTATATAAATTTCCAGATGGATTTGACCTAGACATGGCTTACCAACTAAAAGAAAGAGCCCCTCAAACCCTCGAAGAAGCTCAGAAGGTTGCTGTAACAGTTGAGGCAAACCTGATTGCTAAGAGGAACAGGGCTAGATTAGAAAAGAGAGTTGCCTTTAAGGAGGAACCTTCAGCCTTTGACCAAAAATTAGATGCAATAATTTTTGGTATGAAGAGGTTGGGTGACAGGGTAGAGTCTGTGGAAAGAAAGTCTTCATGGGAGGCACCACCAAATAACTCTAACAGAAATCCAAACTTTAGGAGGAACCAAAATCCTAGTGGGGGCAAAGCCAACAATGATCCAGAAATCAGACCTCCATTTCAAGAGAACTATGCTGAAGCTTCCACATCAGCTGAGCTAAATGAAGACCCTGAGATTAATTTGATAGGTCTAGATGGTGAAAGCCAAGTTTTCTTAACCCAGGAAGATCATGAGAGTGATGAAACCAAACTCTTCCAAACTAAAGCAGGTGAATCCTTTGATTTTAAACAAGGCTATGACACTGATGTTTATGAAGTCCATAAACAATACAAGCTAAGGAGCAGAACAGTGAATGTAAACCAGCCTGAAAAGATAAGGGATAATCAGCAGCCCAAAAGAGTCATAGTCACAGAGCCTAATGACAAAACAAATTTACCTACAAAAGAAGTGGTCATTGAAGAGGTCACTGAACCACGGTCCTTGAAAGATCAACCTATGGCCACTTCACCTTCTCAACCTGATTCAAGTATTACTCCCCAAGAGATGAGTAACACAGATAAGCCCCAAAGTCGAGATAAAAATCAAGCAAAAGACCTAATGGAAAAAGAAAAGACTGCTATCCATAACCCTAATACCCAATCTGAAAGGCCTTTTGATCTAGGAACTGAAATTGGCAAGCTTAAGGTAGCAATTCCTCTCTCAGAACTAACCAAGCATGACATCTATAAACTACAGATCAAGAAGTCCCTTCAACTCACCAGCAACAAGGATGATGTCAATTTGCCGGATGATACCCCAGAACTTTTGTTTGGGCCAAAAGTGGATGGAAAAATAGTAGTCAAAGGGGTATTACCCTTTTATGTCAGCTTACATATTCATGATAAAATATTTCACAATGCAATGTTTGATTCAAGTGCCTCTCATAACCTCATGCCTAAAGCAGTCATGGAAAGACTGAATCTAGACATAACAAGAGCATACAAGGACCTGTTCTCCTTTGACTCCAGCCAAGTCAAGTGTTTAGGTCTCATAAAAGACTTATGTGTGTCCCTGGTTCAATACCCAAACAAAACAATTCTAATGGACGTGGTAGTTGTTGATATGCCACCTAAGTATGGGATGCTGTTATCAAGATCATGGGGAGCTAAACTCCAAGGTTCCCTACAATTAGACATGTCATATGCCACTATCTCTGTCTTTGGGCAACCAAAAAGACTGTACAGAGAAACCCTCATGAAATACATGGTCAGCAGTGAAGAAACGCCTCAAAACTTTCCAATATATGCTGTCCATTCAGACATAGACTCATACTTTCTCTTTAATAGTAGCACAATCCTCTCAAAGAACAACATTTAAACTGAGATACTCATACAAGAGGAAGACTCTGATGAAAAAACTACCACTCACAAAACAACAGTAAATCAAATACTAGACACTGTTGATAATCTAAACATCAAGCATACTAAAGCAAGTGATGAAACTGTCCTAGAAGACAAGCTAGAAGAAAAACCAAAACTTCTACTTACGTTACCAACCCATGAACAGATCATTAAAACTCCTTCCCAACAGGACATTCTATGGTTCCTTGAATTTGATGGCTCAGTCAACAAGTTAGGGGCAGGAGCTGGAGTTTGGGTACACAATAGAGAAAATAGCTATGCGAAAGGCAGAGCCTATAGATTAAACTTCAGATGTACTAATAATATGGCAGAATATGAAGCTCTTTTACTAGGCCTTAAGTTAGTAAAGTTTTTGCAAGCTGCCAAGGTTTCGATCATGGGTGATTCAGATTTAGTTATCCAACAATTAAAGGGAAATTTTGTCACCAATGAAAAAAGACTAAGGACTTATAGGTCTGCTGTTGCTGACATACTAAATGTTTTCTCTGAATTCCAAATCACTAAAATCCCTAGAAACCAGAATCTGCATGCTCATAGTTTGGCCACATTTGCAAGTACCTACAACCTGCCTTTTCAACCCCATCACTGTTTTACAGCTGAGGTGAAACATAGACCCTCTATTCCAAACAATGTGAATGATTGGCAAGTATTTGAGGATGACAAGCAAATAAACTGTTTTTTAACTCTGCAACAAGAATTTGCAGGATTAAATATTGAAACTAGCACAGCAAGTCAATCACAAATACTTGAAAGAGCAAGTCAATCACAATTACTTTTTCAAAAGAGTACTCACCCAATGTCACCCAGAACAGCAAAACAACTGCTAAACCCAACCATTTTCAACATAGATAACATTCAGCAAATTCAAGCAATCAATTGTGAAGAAGTGGCCAATACTGAGACTGAAATCATAGAGCTGAAAGACAATTTTTTACCCACAGGCCTGACTCCACTAGAGGACATTTTTGACTCAAATGACATTCCCAGAAAACCAAAAATGCAGCCAATAAATGCAGCCATTGAAGAATGCAACATTAGTACCTTTGACAAGCCCAAAATAATTAAATTGTCTGCTTCTTTACCTCCTGACCAAAATCCCAAATACATTGACCTTTTTAAGGAGTTTCAAGATTTGTTTGCATGGAGTTATGAGGATCTAAAATCCTATGATACCTCTGTGATACAACACACTATCCCACTAAAGACAAATCAGAAACCTTTTAAACAAAAACTGAGGAGAATTAATCCTATGCTCCTCCCAGCAATGGAACAAGAGGTACAAAAAATGTTCAAAGCAGGCATTATAGCACCAATCAGATTTTCTAATTGGATTTCAAATTTGGTCCCTACAAAGAAGAAAACTGGGGAAATTAGGCTCTACGTTGATTTGAGAAACCTCAACCAAGTATCATTGAAAGACAACTATCCCCTACCCAAAATGGATCACATCCTGCAGAGAGTAGTAGGGGCCTCAAGGATTT
>APFE030202407.1:38021-50586 GCA_000404065.3 Pinus taeda
TTCAGTTCAAAATTTGACTTTGATGGTCAAAATGAGAGAAGCAAAACAAAGAAGCATGTCTAACCTCCCTTCCTTCCCTTTTTCCCATTTGTTACTAACATCCCCTCATGAGTTAAAATGCAGGGAAAGATTTATGGTGTCATGGAGGTTCTTCATCCTTTAAAGGCCACATTTCCTATGTAAAAATCTTTTCATTTTGATCTACTCCCTAAACTAAGTGTGTTTCAAACAAACTCAGTGATATTCCCCCTCACTTACCCCCTTCATCCATATTAACCTCTAATTCTACTATGTAACTCCCCTATCTTACCCTTCCTCTACTAGTATTAACACCATGGTCTATAAACCCCAAAGTTTGTATAAATATCCCTACCCTTGGCATTATAGCCATATGGTCTTTTAAAAAGGAATCAAAATGACACCCGGTCACTTTGGTGAGCCTCCATTTCATCTCTCTCCCTATTCCAAGTCATTTCACTCATTAAACCTTCATCTGCAAAGAAAGACACTATAAAAACCCCTTCCTACCCATAACCCCTTTTGAAATTATCGAAAAACCCATAAAAACACACTATTCTAAGGTTGCCCACCCGAAGTATTTTAATGAATATTTTAAATCGGCCGGCGGGTCTGTCCCCAACTTGCACAACCCGTCGGAGGACCCGCCAGCCATTCGATCTCTGCCGCCCAGAACTTACGGTGGGCGGTCTATTTCGCTTCCCGACCTGCCGACCTTTAGCGTCCGGGGAAAGTGGTTTTCCGCCCCGTACAGGGACGCGTGGTAGGCGGTGGGATTGTTCGGAGCCCCCCTCCCCGATACCGCCTTTGCCCAAAGGTGGTGCGGGGAACCTACTTACCGCCATCCCTGTTACCACCCTCCCTCCTACGTCATGCACACGTCATCCTGACGTCACCTCCACCAGCCCTGCAAGAGAGACTGATGTCTGTTTATGACATCCAAGAAGAAAAAATGATATTCAGTCATTTTAAGCCCAAAGGGCCGCAGCCTAAGACAGCTGCAGATTTCATAAAGACAGGGTGGAGGTCCTAGCTAAAGACATACATCCCATGGACCAGATTGAACTCCACAAGCAGACTGGGGAGATGGTCTATGCCACCTTGGTAGAAAAGGCCACATTGGCCCATGAGCTGAAAGAGTCCTTAAAGAACACCAACACTCAGCTAGATATTGAGAGGATGTCCTTTAAGGCCAAGGACAATAGAATAAAGTCTCTTGAGGAGATCATTATTGATCTAGGGCATGATCCTAGTGATCCGACAGGTGTAAAAGCCCTCATGAAGAAGAAGGATGATGATCTAATGCATTAAGGAAGAGACTGAAGCTGCAGCCCACTGAGCACCCTCAAACAGCTGAGCTTCAAAAGAAAAAACAGGTTGAGGACCAGCTAGACCTCTTATTGCAGCAGGATCAGAGGATCCGTGAATTGGAGAAAGAGCTGGAAGGAGCAATACAAGACAAACAGGGAGAATCTACTTCCCAAGCTCCTCCAACTACTTCCACAACAGCAGTAACATCAGGGGCAGCAGTGGCCCCCACAACAGAAGCAGCAGGCACATCAGCAGCCCAAGAGGCCAATCCAAGTGTAGAGGAATTCACCAAGGCTGTCAAAGAGATGGAACTCCGGGCCAATGAGATAAAGAAAGCCAAGGAGAAATTGGCAGAGCTGGAGTCCAAATATGACAAGTGTAAGGTAACTATGGCAGAGCAGGGCAGAGAATAAAGGCCCTCAAGGAAAAGATAAAGGCCTTAGAAAAGGAATTAAATCTGGAAACAGCCATGGCCGAAATAAAAAGGATCTTATGGGCCAAAATAAGCAAATCCATCACCCAACAATGGAAATCAATAAAAACGATACATCAGCAGATGGAATTGCTGGGCCAAGCACATATAGAAATCAATAAGGCCAAAACACTGCTGGGAAACAGACTAGAACAGGCCAACAAAATAATATACTTCCTAAACAGGCAGGAGCAGGAGGAACTGGCAGCCATAGGTATCCCCAACAGAACAGAAGCCGTTCTCCCTGCCAAGAAAGTGCTCACTTTCAGGAATTATGTACAAACTGTGGAGAGGAAGTGCTATGAGATCACAACAGATGTGGAGGCATTCAAGGTCAAGATGGAAAAACTGCAAGCAAAAGGCCTGCCCAGCCTCCTAACTGGTGCAGGAAAATTAGTCTCCCAGGATCAGTTTGCCAACATAATGGCAACATATATTGAGAATCAGATTACTGCATCTAGCAGTACATCTGAACAGACAGGGCCTCCCTTAGGAAAGAGTTTATATGATAAACTGGGAGGTCTATTCTTTATTGAAAATGAAGTATACAAAGGCCTATGAAACCTTAATAAAGATTAGGAGGCATCAGATGCCTAAGGAAGACTGGTGGCAAGCAATGCTTCAAATTCTGCCACGGTAGCTCCAGCTGTTTGGTCACTACCAGCTCCAGGTCAATACAAAACAAACAGAAGGATAAAGTCAGCATTAAAAGTAGCTGAATGCTGACTCAGCATGTAGACTATGACGGCTAGCAAAAAGATAAAGAAATGCGCAAATTTTGGCGGTGTACCCTTAGCCAACTCCAAGAGCCACCAAGTCAGCAGTCTCTGACCATTTTCCGACAGCTAAGGGACTAAAAGTAATTATAGCATTTACTCTCTCAGCGGCTGCACTCCTGCAGTTGGTTGAGCATTTATGGAACATTTACTCTCCATTCAGATATTTTCTTATGTAAATTTTGTATATATATACTCCCCTTAGTAACGCATAAGGGGTTGGGAATTTTGACTCTGAGCCATGTATACTCTGTACTTTTCAGAAAAGTTTAATACAAAGAGCAATTTCAGCTCAGTGATTTCCTGGAACTCTGGTGTCTCGTTGATAATCTAAGTGCTGTTGCAGAATCCCTGTGTTGTCTGGTGGAATGATATGTTTTCTTTAAACTCTGTTCTATTTCCCTATGTTATTTCATTTTCATGGTTCCATCATATCTGGCAATAAAGAAAAAGAATAGTTCAGGATATGTTTCTTCGCACCTTGTGCTCAATCTTATATTGCTGTAAATGTTTTCTTCAGGAATAAAACAGACATGAATTCTTAAATGCTCATGTTATATTTAGTTCCATGTTGTGAATGTTATCTAGAAATTCTTAAATGCTTCCAGGTAACAATTGCTTTCTTTTCACATCAGTTTATAGAAAGATCCTTAATTTCCTTTCTTATACTGAACATATCATACCCTAACTCAATTTCAAAGCATCATTCCTCAGACAATTATCTTGCTCTGCAGCTTTCATTACAATTATCAACACAGCACACCAAACCAAAGGACCATTGACTCCATTGCCCAATTTCATGCAAGATTCTGGTAAGAGCATACACGTTTTGACTGAACCTTTCCAACCAAACAATTAAACCAAAGTTGAGCTTCACATCTAGCCTAAAATACCATCAGAACAGAGACAAATTATAAAGAGAGAGCCCTCTCTGATTACAGCTTGGATAGAAGCTGCAATCCAAAGATTGGTTAGTGGTTACCCCGGCCGCATTCCCTTAGAGTCAAAGGGAACAACCTGGGAGTTAACAGACTGCACCAGTACATTGTAAAAGAAGTTTCTTATTAAAGGAAGATAGAAACAAATTGCAGCAGGTGGTTTTCACCCACATTGGGTTTCCACCTTATATCATTGTGTTCATGTGTGCTTCTTGTATGTGATGATCTATTATGTTTTATTGCTTTGGTTTACTGTTCATATGGTTAATGAAGTTCTGATGCATTAACTAAAGATCAACATTTAATGGATTAACTGAATCATAAGTATTCTGGATATACTCTAGTTGCATTAGACACAGTTGCGTATACACGCGGGTTCACTTAACTGAAGTAGCGTATATGTATCTAAGTATGGAAATGAAATAGTTTTACTGATTTGATAATACTAATTCACCCTCCCTCTCAGTATTATTTCCAACAATTGGTATCAGAGCAGGTCCTTTGGTAGAAGCTTGATTGCTCAAAGGAGATCCGTAGAACAGTGGGAAAGAAGCTCAAAAAGAAAGTACCTAAGAAGAAGAAGACATCTCAGAAAGACTATGACAGTGGAAGAATCGATTGGGGAATATGTGGAAGAAGCACTTCAGATTCAGAATCACTTTAGAATGAAGATGAACAAGATCTATCAGGTATGAATTTGTTATCCTCTGGTATCCATCCATGTGAAGATGATGAAAGTGATAGCGAAGCAACTGAATTTACTGTTATGGGTGAGCAAGAAAGATATCAAATAGAGGCAGAATTTAAAAGGCTAACAGACAAAATTAGAGATCAACAAGATCTATTAAACAAAAGGGAATGTGCCTTCAAGGAAGTAGCTACCAAACTAAAAGCTCAACTAGAGGAAGGTAGAAAGGTAAGGAATCTATTCAAGGAAGAATATCAAAAGTTGCAGGATGAAGTGACATCATTAAAAGATGAAGTAAATGAAAGAGGCACAACAATCAAGAAACTCAGAGATAGATCCAGTTACTATGAAAGGCTTGAAGCTACGATCCTCTCGCTAAAGGAAGATCTTGAAAAATCAAAGAAGAAGAATAAAGAACTACTCCAAGCTCATGAAAATGAAGTTCTTGATCTAAGACATCAGTTGGAAGAAGGAATAAATGTTGAAGAAAACATGAAGAATCAGTATCTTGAAAAGGAAGAGCAACATCAGATTGAGGTAAATTTCTAAAAGATAAATTAGAAGAAAAAGATAAGCTCTTATGGTTTCAAGATAGTACTAAGATCTTGGATGATATTCTTAGTAGTCAAAGATCTTCTGCTATCAAAACTAGTCTTGGTTTTCATGAATCTGTTGAAGAAGAACCTAGTTCACAATGTAAGACAAGGGAATCTAATGCAAAATATGAAATGCTCAACAAGGAGATGAGAGGTCAACACCATCAACAACTAAGGAAAGAAATTCTTCAAAGAAAATATTTTACTCTTCCAATGAATAAGGTTGAATGTTATGTATGTCATAATCTTGGACATGTTGCAGCCAAATGCAGAAAAAGAGTGGTTCAAGACCGTCATGCAGAAAGATCATCACATTCCAAGTACTTTAATGGATACTGTTTTTCTTGCAATATGTTTGGTCACAAAGCTGCTGATTGCTACAGGAGGAATATGAAACATATGATATTTTATGCATGTAACAAGCTTGGACATATAGCAAAGGAATGTCGAAACAAGGTACGGGCACCATACCAAAAGGAGAAAACATCATCACGCTTGAAGATATGGAAGAAGAATGAAGTACAATCAGAAAGATGTGGCACAACACAATATACTCGGACATAGCACAACATAGACATAACAGACTCAGAAGGAGCTGAAAGTGTAAAACTTCAATGTCCTAAATCTCATACACAAGTTTCATAAAGGGAAGTCGCGTATATATGCGAGTTAGACACTGCACAGCCGCGTATATGTCAGTTTGAGGAAAAGTAGTGGGAACAGGCTCAGAAAAAGGGTATGATATGGTTTAGTCCATTATTTGCGCTGTTTGATAATGGTTACAATCTGCTGATGATGTGTGGAAATGCCTTGACACTTGTAAGATGTTTTAATTTTTTGATCTTAAATTAATGATGATAATGCCTTGATACTTCTTGCTGATATATGCATGATCAGATCTGACAGTAAACAAGATGCCACAGGTTCAGGGGGGAGCATATGCTTGTAATAATGTATTGTTGGCATTATGGGTAGTAGTCCTTGGTGATGATGCTTATATGGCTAAACGATATATCTTTCTATGATATGGTTATGAGTTGTCCATCTCATATGATTCTTAAGGTTACATAGTTGATGTTCAAATCAGATTTGTGGTTGATTTGACGATGCATATATGGTGCTTACATGGTGATCTCTAGAAGGATAAGGAGAAGTACAAAGCTTGAATATACATATTTATTACTTGACGATGAGTCACTCATATGCTGCTGTCATCATATGCATAAATATCATATAATACAGTTATGTTGCAGGATTCCTATAGTTCTTGGCGCTCATGTGGATGAGGATTGATGTTGTTGATGATATCAAGATACACAATGCTATGCTAGATACATGGATGATTACTCAAAGTTGCATTGCTGGAGACATGATGATGATGAGTTCTTACCTATATGATGATAGGTTGATACTTACATATGTTGATTAATGCATATATTCCCAAGTGATGATACATGGATGATATATAAGATCATCTTGTTGAAGAGATGGCTATGGTGTTTTACACACATGATATAATGTGAATGATTTTATGATGATGTTCAAAAGGATGAGTTGATATCTATATGCAAACATACCTTGTTATAGGACATTTACAGGTTGTTGATCTGGAAGTTGTTGTACGCGAGTTTCATGAGGAGGATTTGCGTATATACGTCTGTTTCTGTGGATACAGTCGCATATATGTTGATTTGAAGGAAATCAGTGGGCCAAACTCAGGATGAGAAGAGTCTGACAGAGACCATCTAGCACAGATGGAACAGGTACAGAGGGAGAACATGATTGCTGGTCTAGATATTGTTGACAAATGCTTATGGAGTAGATCATACATTGTGTATGATAGTTGTTGATGACTATCATGGTCTTATTTAGATGTTTGGTCTCATATAAAGGTCATATCAAGACTCATGATGTAATAATGTGTCTCTATCTATTATAGTCATTTGATGAAACCTCTTCTGGTCATATGATGTAATTTGTACCCCCACTATGCATAGGAAGGATGATAAAATATTTCAGTCATGTATTTCTTTTATCAAGGTCATGTAACGGCCTATGTTGGTTTCCCCACTATGCCTGGGATGGATGATGTTATACTCTTGTATTATCATGTGTAAACCTTGATGTATCCCCACTTGGTTGGGTGGATGAGTCAAGTTTGGTATATCTCCATTTTTATGGGAGATGGATGTATGTATGAGTCTTTGGTGATAGGAAGGTCATTTATGATGTATAGAGTCATGTTCTTCTTGTAGAACATCTTTTTGTAGACCTTTTCTCACAGTCAGGGGGAGCATGAACAACTCATTTCAACAGAGCAGAGATTTCAACATGTATTCAGAAGGAGCATGGATAGATTGGTACATCTTGACATATGCATAGGGGGAGCTCATTCAAATATTTTAGCAGGTACTCAGGGGGAGTATGGACAGTGAAATGTTTATCAAGGAAAGAGAATATCTTGGTCCACGCTTTGCCCTTGATGTCAATGGGGGAGAGTGATTTGGTGTTTTTCCCATCAAGTCCAAAGGGGGAGATTGTTGGCATTATGATGCATGTGTTGTACTTGATGGCAACCCACTCGTAGAAGAACAAGTCACTTATATATAACTAGATGAATCTACAAAAGAGACATCAGATGTAACAGAATACATGGGATGCAGGACAACTCAAAGGAATCAGATGACAGTTCTCAATATGGCAAGTTAGCTTTGCCATCAAGTCCAAAGGGGGAGATTGTTGGCATTATGATACAAGTGTTGTCCTTGATGGCAAGATGACATATTATAGAGCAGATTAGTAGCAAAGAATTGATGATCAGACTACAAACAATGAAGAAAGCTAAGTATATATGCAGGTTCACTATATACCAAGTCGCGTACACAGGCAGGTTATACGCAGTTTCACTATGTACCAACTCGCGTATATACACAGGTTCGCTATATACCAAGTAGGGTATACACGCAGGTTGTCTATATACAAAGATGTGTATACACGCGAGATCGCTGATCAAATTCGTGTATGTATATGCATGCACTTTCATGCACGGAAAAGCGCATATATGTGGGAAAGCTTATTTTTCGGTCTGTGGTATTTAGACCTATGGTTTTGGTCCTTGGTATTACGTCCGAAGTGTTGAACCCAGGTATTGGGTCCCTAGTATTGGTTCTCAATGGTTTTGGACCATGTTATTGAGTAAGGACTAAGACTATAAAAGGAGAAGAAGATCATTAGGCAAAGATATGGAGAAAGTCCTGAATATCTGATGAAGTGTGAGATCCAGTATGCAGGGTATGGGTTCATGATGCATTGCTTGATCTGAGCTAAGGAGGAATCTCAACGATTGATGGAGAACAAGATCTAAGGATAGATCGGGATCAAATGGCTTGGAATGCATCATATTTATATGGTTTGATTATGAATAGACTAGATCTGAATTATTGATGCATGTTTTATTGTATGCATGTTATGATCTGGGTATGACTGATGTCTGAAACAGCCGCAAAGTCATGATTGAATATGTATAGATCTGTATGCGGATTGGCTTTGGCAAAAGCGCGTATATACGCGGGTTTGATTCATCGTAGTAGCGTATACATTATGAAGTATGATGTTGAAGTTGCAGTTGGGTCAGATTGTTATTGCAGAGTTCTATTGTCTACTCTGTGTTCTGGTGACTATGTTGTTGACAGGGTTTCAGTGTTTCAGTGATTCAGAAATTGATGATGCTAGTATTGATTGTTTTGTGTTTCAATGATATTTATGGGTCCAGTATGAAAATTGGATGAAACGTGGCCTTTAGTTTATGATGTTGTGTTCCATGAGTATCCAGTTTGAAAATTTATGAAACGTGGTACTTGGAGGAAGAAAGAGAAGGTTGTAGCCTTCTGTAGGTCGGCACCTACATACTAGTACATTAGCTAGTACAAGAGCTAAGGGGGTGGTAGCTCCCTTCCAGTAGCAGTTGTAAAACGAGTGAAGATTGGAGCATTCAGTAGGCAGGAACCTACGTACTAGTAAATGGATCAGATAGTGCAAGAGCTAAGGGGGTTGTAGCTCCCTTCCAGAAGAAGCTGGAGAACGAGAGAGGGTTGTAGCCCTCTGCAGGTTGCAGCTTGTGTGTTGGTAAAGGACTACACCAGTACATTGTAAAGGAAGTTTCTTATTAAAGGAAGATAGAAATAAATTGCAGCAGGTGGTTTTCACCCACATTGGGTTTCCACCTTATATCATGGTGTTCATGTGTGCTTCTTATGTGTGATCATCTGTTTTGTTTTATTGCACCTGACTACTGATAATATGGTTAATAATGTTCTGATGCATTTACTGAAGATAAGCTAACTGAATCATAAGATTATTGCATGTATGCTAATTGCATTTAACATAGTCACGTATATACGTGGATGTGCTGAACTGAAGACGCGTATATGAATCTGAGTATGAAAAATGAAAAGTATCTGATTTGATAATACTGATTCAACCCCCCCTCTCAGTATTATTTCCAACAGTCTAACCTTTATGAAAGTAGATTTAGAAGCAAAAGAAAAGAGGAATCAAAGGATAGAGAGAGAAAATCAGAGGAAGACAAAAAAAATGGAGCTTACAGGAAGCAAAATTGAGATTGGAGTAGGAAAAACAAGAAATGAAGGAATATCGAGAGTTGAGGAGGAAAGGACAAGAAGAGAAGCAGAAGTAAGAAGAAGAGGAAAGAAAAGGCACCCTAGAAGATGAAACAACGTTGATACAGGTTGAAGAGTAAGAACAAAATGAGACAACAATAGAGGAGGAGGGTCAACATATGAAGGATCAGGATCTTTCTCAGTAGATTTGAAGAGATGATTGAAGCTATGAATATAGAGTTGGAATCGGTGTCACAGAATGAGGATGCTTATCTTATGCTAAGTGCACCACAGGTCACCATTCAATATCCATCACCTCTAGTGGCAGAGTTAGCTCTGAGGAAGGAAGGGGATTTTGTTCCTTTTGATGATGATCCAATCATGGGCTTCTATAATCTATCTTATAATGAATTCCAGAAGATAATTATACAAGCATAAAAAAGCATTTTCCAGATGATCATTATTCACCTACATTCACTAGAGAGAGGGTGATAGTGGTGGACACCAACAAGACTCCAAATGCCATTTTCAAAGCCGACTTGTCCTTTGTAGGTGTAGCTATATTAAACACACAGTGTTTGGTGGCCAAGAATAAGAAATCGGCACATAAGTTACAGGTTTCCCAACAAGAGAGAGAACAACTCCAGGTAGCAACACAGAATGTAGTCTGCACACAATTCTTGGAGAAAATGAGAGCAGTGATACTTGGTGAAGTATCTTAATTTGGACAGACCATAAGAGACCTCTATGACGAGCTCATAACCATACATAAAGTAGTGGTTCACTTGCATGGTTTACAGTAGCAGAGAAGTGACTTTGTCAACACTCTTAAGAATGTGCAAGCTTCCATTACCGTCATGTAGTAATGGACAATGTGATACAGAGGGGCAGTGCTTAACCTGCCAAAGAAAATTAAGGCACAAACAAAGCTAGAGAAAGAAAGACTTTGAATATTGGTTAAGAACAACAAGAAACCTGCCTCGTTCATTTGAAGTATTCATGCCTCATATGTACAATTAGATAGTAGTTTGGATTTCATGGTGAAATAAAAAAGGATCTGATCATTTGGTTCACCTATCGAATCTAAACACATACACCGCATCAGGCACGAGATCGAAGAATACTTTGAGGAGTTGAGAAAGATTACCACCAAGGAAAATTTGGAGATGAATAGCCAAAACATGTTGAATTACATCGATGGTCATATCCAGATTAGAAAAATGTTTCTCTTGCATTTAAGGGATGCTAAAATTGCCTCCAAGTCAGTGTACCTGGATTCTATTGAGGCTATAGTCCACTTCTAGCCAGAGTCCATCAAGCACTTTGGGGATGTCATCACACAGTACCGAGCTTGGCACCAATATGTAATCGAGAAGCAACAAGTGGAAGTTGTTGAGCTATATTTTCCCCAATTTCAAGCATCGTATTGTTTTATCTTGTTAGGCCGTCATGTTTTCTCTACCCTATTTTGTCTTCTATGGGTATGAGTGTAAAATGTAATATTATTTGTAATTATTTGTAAAGTGTAATTCAAAGTCTCAATATTTGAATGTGAAGAGTCATTGTAGAGCCTCTAACTTACACCTCACCATCCACTATTACCTACTGTTTTTCATCACTTACCTCTCTCTTTTGCCTCATTTTCAATGTAAAACCACCCAGATCATTACATTAGATGTCGTTAAGCATGATCAAGTGAGATTTGCTAATGTGTGACTATTTTGTTTAGATTTTGACATATTTACAGGCATTCCGCAGCTCTCTGCCGATTCCGCAGCCATCTGCTGATTTCGAAGCCATCTGATGATTCTGCAGCCTTTTTGTTAATCTCAAGGTTCCACGTGCCATTTTGCCAAATGAGCCACATGGGCACATAGGAATCAAGGTGCTCGAGGTTCCTGTGCTATTGGTTCAGCCATCCACGTCATCTGCACCTCCGGTCAACGAGGGGCAAGTTACGGTCAACAAAGGCAGCTTAACGGTGATGCGTAAGCTGTTGGGTCACGTCAGCTCAAACGATGACTTGTCCGTTGTTACAGAGGTTGTGGAGACATAATCCAACTCTGGATTCAATGCCCATAACAACCAGAACCTCCAGCTATCCACGCAGGCTTATGACGTGTGACTTAAACCTTTATTACGCATGACAATCAGTTATTTTCTAGTTTTAGCTACACGCATTAGGCTATCCTTCAGATGCCTATAAAAACTTGCGTCTGCGTACGCTTATTAAAAAAACTTTATTATTGTTGTGTTTTTATGAACTGGATATAATTTTAGTGCATTTCAAAACTCTGTTTAATAGTGTTGTTCTAGCACTCTGGACTGTGATTTTCTGCATATGGAGTAATAGAAGCAGTGCTGTTTTGAAGCTTTCAATACCTTGAGTCTTCTTTGGGTTATGTGAATGGAGGGCCCCTGTTCATGTTAGCCTTGTACAATATTTTATGTTCAGCATTTCCTTATTTTCATTCATCATTTCTTTTTCTTGATACATGACTAGCGTAATTTACCTTTATGTTATTTTATTTCCAGCCTTTATTTTTAGCTGATCAGCATTGTTCTTTTGCAGGTTTTTAACCCGGGATTGATTGTGTGTTATGTATTTGCTTTATATCTAGTGGTAGTTTCAGTTGACAGATTCAAATTTGCTACCTTTACTTTATTTTCTTAGCTGATTTTTAGCTTTATTTCTCAAATTTGTCTGCTAACATATGAATGGTCTCTTTATTATAAATTTTTTAGCTTTTTGAGATCAGAATACTAATAACTTGCAGTTGACTTTGGGTACTTTTTAGACTACTCTTTAACTACTTTCTAATCGTGCTTTACACAATACTATGTGCTAGAGGTAGAGAGTTAGAAAGAGCAAACCATCATAGCTAGTCTTTAAAGTTCTCATTTTTTATCATTTCTTAGACTTATCTTTAGCTACTTCCTAATCGTGTCTTACACAGTACTATGTGTTAGAGGCAAGAGAGTTAGGAAGAGATAAACATTATCATTGGTCTTTTAAGTGATTTTCTTACCTTTTATTTGCAGCAGCATGAATGGTGTCTAATGCCATTAGAAAGTGGTTCTTTGCTTTCAGTTCATTTTAATTCATTAATTTCCTTCAAGTTTTCCTTTTCAGCAAGTAGTTAGAAA
>APFE030202407.1:56678-73057 GCA_000404065.3 Pinus taeda
GGTAATGAAAGAGTAATTCTTAAATGCTACCTTTCACACTATATCATCACAGTAATCTATTGTTTCAGGAATTCAAGCCATGCTCCTAAGTAATAGATCTCTTTCCCACATCCCAGCTCAGTGAAGAATTCTTAAATGCTCTTTGCTAGTTGATTCTCATTTCACCCTCATAATTTACAGTTTGTTTTATGAAATACATACAGGCCCTGTAATTCCAGCTGCACTTAAGCCAGGATCTCAAGGAAACAACAACTACAGACCCCATTTCCCAAGATATTATTTTCACCTACAGAGAACACTTCAAAACTATCAGAAGCATCCTCCCAACCAAACATAAAAAACAATCAAACATTTACTTCCTAACTAGCCTAAAAACTCCACTAGAACAATGACAAACCTTATAGAGAGAGCCCTCTCTGATTACAGCTGGGCTAGAAGCTGTAGTCCAAAGATTGGTTAGTAGTTACCCTGGCCGTATTCCCTTGGGAGTCATAGGGAACAACCTGGGTGTTAACAACAGCTACGGAAACTTGTCAATTTCTGCAGCCAGCATAGGTTTCCGCAGCGAGCACAAGATTCCGCAGCTATTTTGTTAAAAGTTGTGCTCCAGGTGTCCTCTAAAGGAATGAGCTACATGGGCAAGCTCCAGATGGCATGTACATGGATCGTGTCGCTTCGAATCGGCGAAATCATCCATTAGAGGCCGCGGTCAACCAATGTTAAAGACGAGGCTAACCAAAGAGTTCAGCGGTGGCACATCACTGTTTTGGGCACGTGAATGATACATGGCCTAGTTCTCAGCTCACGAAGGCACCAGCGCACCTGGAGATCGTTCCTGAACCGTGACTCTAACAGCCAACCACTCCGAAGATTTAAGAAGCATAACGACAGTTACACTAGATTTCGGCTGAAGAGATCTACATGTCTATGGCAACGCAGTTAATAGCACAGTAGTTTTTTAGTTAGCTGTAGTATTTTGCATTATAAATAACGAGTTGTTGAATGCTGTAAAGAGACTTTTGATACATGTGAATTTGGAATTGTTTATGTAATTTCCGCGCTGCTGGTTATCTTATCACCCCACTATTTTATACGTTGTTGATTTAAATACATGAGAAGACTTTTCTGAAGATAGTCGTGTGATTATTTGATTGGCTGAAGTGGCAGAGGGCCCCTGCACACTGAAGCCTTGTAAAGTGTTTCTTTAGTTTCACTATGTTTTTGTTTTATCATTAGTTTGTACATAATATGTTTTATGTTTCTGTTGTTCATATCTTTACTTTTGTTTTCTTAGAGCTGTAAACTGATAGGTTCTCTTAGGCATCCCGGGCAATTTTTCATCTTTTTAATAACTTTTGGCATATGAGATCATCTTGTCCTTCTGGCTAACTTTTATTTTCTGGAGTTTACATTCATCATTGTCCTTTTCAAGTTGTTATTTGTTTATTTATTTTTCTGCTAGTTAGATATCATACTGCTTAAAAATTTATGATTTCTTTCTGTGGTCAAATGACTATATCAGCAGGAAATTAGAATATTACTAATTGTAGTGTGATATAGTTGTCA
Source organism: Pinus taeda (assembly GCA_000404065.3). Classification (NCBI taxonomy): domain Eukaryota; kingdom Viridiplantae; phylum Streptophyta; class Pinopsida; order Pinales; family Pinaceae; genus Pinus; species Pinus taeda. The sequence goes on from APFE030202407.1 coordinate 58,245, forward strand.
TATTACTTACTCATGGTTGCTTTCCATAAAGTAGATTGAGCTGAATGGTAAAGGACTAAGAGAGTTTAAGTAGTGTGATTAATTTCTTTTCTGCAATTTACATTTAGTTATCATATTGCTTGGTATGTTCATGATTACTCCCCCAAGGTAGATTGAGCTGAGGGGTAAAGGATTTAAAGAATTCAAGTAGCGTGATTAGTTTCTTTTATGCAATTTACTTTCTTGAACAGTTAAATATCATATTACTTAACTTGTTTATGATTACTTCCCATCAGATAAATTGAGCCGAAGGGCAAAGGATCTGAAAAGTTTAAGTAGTGTGAATTAGCTGCTTTTCTTCAAGGTTGAGTTGTTTTCCAAGTTTTTGCTTTCTTTTCTTTTTCTGCAGCAAGGATACTGGGCCATTGTCATTAGTTCGCTTTTTGATGCATTTTGTTTTCTCTTAAGAATTGATTTCATTTTAGTTATTGTAAAGTTTTCTTTTAAGCATTTTTCAAGTTTAGAAACCATCACCATCTACACTCCACACACTTCACTCTTCACTTTCATCATCGCACATTAAAGAAAAATAAAATCCAAAAACAAACTAAAAAAAACTTAAAACGACAAAAGCCTAAGGAAATGGTTATCTAAGTACATATAGTACACCTCACTTTGTCAGTTTACGAACCCCGGGTTGACATTATAAATAGAAATTTAGATCACACTAAATTGACCAAACACCTTGCTTCATTTATCCAATCTAATTGGATAATAGAAATGACTGAAAGCAATGCTTCTACATCCTCATCCTTTCTTCAGAGTGCATCTACCACACTATTTTGCTTCCCTTTTTTGTATATGATTTCAAAGTCATAACACAACATCTTTGTGACCCATTTTTTTTATTCTTTTGAAGATAATCTTTGTTCTAAAAGGTATTTAAGACTATCATGATCATTTTTCACCTTGAAGTGTTTTCCCATTAGGTAGGGTTTCCATTTCTTAAGTGCATGAAGTATTGCCAACATTTCCTTCTCATAAATAGCTTTGTGTAAATATTTTCCTTTCATTGGAAAACTTTTGAAAGAAATGGGTCTTTCTTCTTGCATTAAAACAACACCAATTCCATTTCCCGAGGCATCACATTCCACAATAAAGGTTTTTTTGAAGTTCAGTGTAGCTAAGACAGATGTTTGGCACATAGCGTTTTTAAGATGTTCAAAGGCCTTCATTACTTCTAGAGTCCATAAAAATGAATCTTTCTTCAATAATGTTGTGAGCAGTGTTGTTATTCTCCCATAATTCTTAACAAAAATGTGATAATACCTTGTTAAACTGAGAAATCCTTGTAGATGATCTATGGATGTGGGTATTTTCCATTCCTTAATGGCTTTAAATTTTCTAGGGTCTACCTTAACACCTCCATGAGATACAATATGACCCATATATTCCACCTCTTATACTCAAAGGAAACATTTGGATCTTTTTGCATATAATTGATTCTCCTCCAATAGTTTGAGCACTGTGTTAGCATGTTGAACACAATCCTTCCAAGACTTCTATAAATTAGTATATCATCAAAAAATACTAACACAAATTTTATAAAGAAGGGTTTGAAAATGGAATTCATCAAACATTGAAATGTAAAAGGTGCATTAGTAAGGCCAAAAGGCATGAATAAAAATTCATGATGATCGTCATGAGTTCTAAATGTTGTTTTCCGAATGTATTCAATCTTCATTCTGATTTGATGATATCTTGAATGAAGATCCAACTTGGTGATGTAACTTGATCCATGCAATTCATCTAATAGTTCATCAATGAAATGATTGGGAAATTTATATTTAATATTGAGGTTTTTGAACTCCCTATAATCAGGACACATGTGCCATGATCCATCCTTCTTCCGCACCAATACTACTGGAGCAGAGAAGGAACTTTGACTAGCATTTCTGGAACTATACATTCAATTTCACTCTTTTGGAAATAGGGATGTCTGTAAGGTCTAATCTTTGGAGGAACACTTCCTAGAATCAAATGAATAGCATGATCATGATCATGAATATGTGGGAGACCTTTGGAAGTCTCAAATACCTTGGAATGATTGTCCAAGGCTTTTTTGAGATCTGGAGAAATAAATGATTTCTATGTGGGAACCTCTATCAAACATAATTGTGTAATTACACCTCGTTGTTCTTTATTTAGAAGCTATGTCATTCCATTAAATATGATTATCTTTCCCGGTTTCCCTACGATGCCTCTTAATTCCACTTCCTTTCCTTCCAAATAAGATTTCATGAAACGTTCTTCGAAATTAAAGGCTATTGTACCCAAGGATTGTAGCCATTGGAATCCTAATACAACATTAGAACCACCCATTGGAATGGAAAGCAATGGGCTATTCAATACATATTCTCCCATGGATACCTTGATATTATGGCACTTTCCAGAGTGATTTATTGTTCCTCCACTTGCAGGAATCACTTGACACTCTGGTGTTGGATATACAAGGTGATTTAATTCCTTGGCTTTCTTACAGTGAATAAAATTATGGGTATTTCCCGAATCAATCAACACTATTAACTTTTTCTTTTTGATATGTCCTTCTATCTTGATAGTTTGAGGAATGGTAATTCTGGCCAACGCATTAAAAAATATGGTCAAATTCATTTCATTCTCTAAGTTTTGTTCCTCATGTTTATCCTCTTCTTTTGACATTTTTGGTTCCTTTTCTTCCTCCTCCTCAGAATCTATGTAAAATATTTTTTTCTCAACACACTTATGACCTTTAGTGTTTTTTAAATCACAACTGTAAAAAATCATTTTTTCTCTTTCTTCTTCCAATTATTGGGTTGTTAGCCTTGTAGATTGTGAAATGCTAGGGGAAACAACACTTCCATCCTTATAGTTGTGGGTGGTAGACTTCCTTGTTTCCATAATTTTTTTTCCATTTTTCTTGCCAACCTGAATGCATTCTCCAATGAGTTAGGTTCCCATAGATGGATATGATGTTGAATTTTATCCTTCAAATTCCTTATGAACACATAAATCCTATGCTCCTTTTCAATATCTTTTACCCTTATATTCAATTTTTGAGGTCCTCAAGGTGCTCCATCATTGAACGCTTTTGTTTGAGGTTTATCAATTGGCTAAAAAATGTGTTGCTTTTTGTATCCTCATAATGTGCTATCATTTCTTCTGTAAAAATTGGCCAACTAAAAATTTTCTTACAAGAGAAAAGCCATCGATACCATACAAACAGATTTGGTTCCAAATATAAAGTTTCAATGCATACCTTTTGTGTGTTTTGCATATTATGGAGATTAAAATATTGCTCCATTTATGGTATCCAGGTTATGGGATCCTTGCCATAAAACTTCCTCATATTTATCTTTGGAACATGGTGGGTCTTCAATGCAACATTATAGTCTATGAAATTGTGACTAACATTTCTTTTTTTCTCATCATGAGTTTCCTCTACTACCTTTTTGCCATTAGGAAGCATTTCTTGTAGCAAATTTGCCACACCTCCTTTCAAACCTTCCATGTCTTTCTTCAAATCATTAATTTTTACTTATAAACCATCCATCTTAGCTTCCACGACATTCATCTTAGCTTCCATCCCATTCATCTTGGTTTCTACACCTTTCTTAAATCATCCATCTTAGCTTTTGTTACCTTCTATGAGAGTGAAATTTGTTGCACTTGGTCTCGTAATTTTGATATATCATGTTGTATTTCTTCCTTTTCTTCATGAACCATCCTAGAGATTTCATGTTTCTTACCAGGTGTTTCCATTTTCTTTCTTCATGGCATCAATTAATGCTAATTATATTTCACTATGCCATTTGAACTTCAAACTATTTTTTCAACCGAAACTTATGCAAATACTTAAAATGACTATACACCTTTTTTCTCTTTGTAGAAACTCGATATTGAATCTGTTGTATCTTTGTAATTGCAGATCTTAAAGGTCTAAAATTTCTTCTTGTGGTAACCCTCTGATTCCTCTTTCCAATGCCACCAGTTTGATAAAAACTGGATTCTCCAAGAAATAGATATGCCCAATATTCCATCATGACCTGATTATATAACATTTCTGTAGAGTGAACTTCTACCACTTGCCACATGACTCTGTTTCGACCTTCAGATCTAAAAAATATACAAAAAGAAACTACAGTCTATCATATTTCTGTAACTTCTTATGAAATTTCAATTTGATGCTCAAAGAGAAAGTTATTACAATTTTCCCAAGGTCACTTGTTTGGAGTGTAATCTGGGAGTTTGCAAAACCCTGACTTCCTCATATCATATCCCCATAAATGTAGGGATACAAGATCTGTATTTCGGACCCAAGGTTCATAATGATTTGAACTCAAATGGGTTTTTTGTTAGCTTCTGAGAAATCATAGAAAAAGAGTTATAGAAAACTTCCATGATGACCTATTTGGAACAATGAAACCCTAAAACCAAAAGCTCTAATACCAAATTTTATGAAACCAACTCTCAAAAAGATAGAAAAGAAAGATCAATGCCTTAGAAAATAGCCTCTTCGAGGGGGAAACCTCCTTTACATTACACAAACGAACAATTCTTGGATGATACAAATGAAAAAACTTTCTATATATAGGAGTCTAAGGGGTCATAATATAATCAAAGATGACATAACCATAATAATATAATGACACAATAATAATAATAGTGGGCTTCTATGGAGCACAATAATAACAATATGGGGACAATAGGGGCACAAGAATAACAATAAGGGCTAAAATGACAATAGTAATGGGGGAATCACAAGTATTATAGGGACCTAACATCATCTTTGTCCCCCCTATTGATAGTTATTTTTCAAGTCAACAAACTAGAACTCTCCAATTGCATCATCACCTTTCAAAACAATGCTTGATTATTTTGAGGTGATTTTTGAGCTAGTCTCTAATTACGTCCATGAAATCCTTGATTTTTCTCCATCGCACAAACCTATTTTCGTAATAAAATTATAAATCACACGTCTGCATTCCTTGTCCCCGACATAGCAATTCTTTATAGTGGAATAATTTATCGTTCCTCCCTCGATGAAATAGAGATAGAATATTGTGGCATGGAGATGATTGGTGTCATAAAATGGTCCAATGCACCCTTCAATATATGTCACAGAACTCCTATAACCTCACAAAACTCCTCTCATATACAAAAATAAGATTCCTCCCAAACTTCCTGATCTCCTCTCTTTCATCCCGAAATAAGTGGATATTTCCATGTGTGACAAAGTGTGTTTGGAGATTTAATAGAAGGAGTTATCACTAGTAAAAAATACAATGCAACATAATCGTTATCACCAGGAGGAACAACCCTACCAAGCTACTTCCTAAATAAATCAAGATACCCCTGAATCAACTCCTATAATGAACAAAATATAACCTCAGTTGCCTATCGAGTCTACCTGTACATGGTAGCAATGAAAACATTGTCATAAAAAAAATATACAACAACGTTGGTCAATCATTCTTGTAGTCAAGGGCACGCCCAAATTTTGAAAATTATCAAGCAAGTCAGGGTCCACCTCATCTAGACTCCTCTTACTCTTCTACTCTCTTTGTTTAGGTTTAGAGTAATAGAAAAGGTCTTGGAAATTGATGGATGGGTAGAAGTTATCAAACCATTTGGGTTCTTCCATTTTTAATAATTGTTTTTAATCATTGAGTCTAAATTTCAAAAGTTATGTAGGTTCCTTCTTGTTATCTGAGATTAACCTAAGCTTTAGAGAGCTGTAAGGTTTAATGGATCTAAGTATATTCCACTTAAAATATAGTAACACGATTTAAAACTATAGCCATTGAGATCATAATATAAGGATGAAATTTACATGAGATCATGATTACAAGAAATTTTAATTTCATGTAACAAAGTTTGAGGAAGGTCTAGCATTTTCATCCTACCGGAAAATTTTCTTGCATCACTCCAGCCCTTTGAATTTTGGCATAATAGATTCCATTACAGAAATAATCAACCACTATAAAAGGTAAAAAAAACAAATTCCATACATTCTGACCCTGGAAAAGTTAAGGAGGAGAGAACTGATCTATACAATAAGGGCATGGAAAATTCTTACTTGTCCATTGTCTTTTGACGAATTGTTAGACGCAATCAAGATCTGCATTATCATAATCATTAAGCCATTTTTACAATAAAGACATGCAAAATGCTTACCTATGCATTGTCTTTTGATGAATTGTTTGCCACAATCAAGATCTTCATTATCATAATCATTAAACCCTCAACTCTAGATGAAATTTATACATTTCTCATATAACGGATAGAGAGGAAGGAAGATAGAGATGTGGAGAGAGAGATGGAATTGGAGGGGGCATATTATAGGGAGGGAACAAGAAAACATAGAGGGAGAAAGGTGGAAAGAGAGAGGGAGTGGTAAGGGATCCAAGGAGAGAATGTGAGGGAGAGAGGAGAGTGGGAGGGAATAGTGATAAGAATATATATAGAGAGGGAGAGAAAGGGAAGAGAGGGAGAGAAAGGGTGTGGATGTTTTTGGGGTGAGATAGAGAGAGTGAATAACAAAGAGACACAAATACAAATATAGATATTATATAGTATTATATAACCAACCTAGATTCATATTAACCCTATAACTATCAAGGGCCGAGAGGGATCCAATCTCTTGCAGTGCAAACCATTCTCAAATTTTGCACTAGGAAAAAAAGTTTTCCAACTCAAGAGATTGTATCCATCTTTGCTCTTTATAGATCTGGGGTTAAGATGGATCTAGGGTAGTTAATATGAAGTTAAAGTAGTTTTTATTTGACATTATAGTCTTAAAAATTAAAATCGTTCTTCAAATTAATTTCAAATTGGAACCAGATCTAATTAGATTCAATAAATAGATTTTTAAAAAATACATAAAATATTTTTTAATTAAAATATATTTTTGTGAAATTACAAATATTAGAGATATATAATTCCAAGTTGGCTCACCTATACTCCATGTGAGGATGAAGAAGTGTTTAATGAGGTATAACCTTTCAACTGATCTTTAGTAGCCTTTCAATCCCCTATCACTTGTAGGCTTAGATTGCTTGACATAATTAATATGACTAAAATAAAAAATTGATTCATTTATTGTAGTACTTGTTAGGTAGTTGTATTTTTGTTCTTAGATTCATTCATGTTAGCCATTTTTTGTTGCATTACTTATTAGCTAGTCACATATTTTTTTTTTCTAAGTAAGCTTAAATCTATTAATAAAACATACGGTATAGAGAGTTCTAGGCATCAGAGTGCCGCCATACAGTCAGCAATATAGCAGAAAATGAGCCGCCCACAAGGGGAAACCAGCTTGAATTAAGCTTGAACTGCCAGATGTTCCAGACTTATTGCTCTAGGGGCAAAGAAGGAGGTCTTCCTGCTGCCATTTTTGTAGCACTAAGGTTTCCTGGAGATTGTTGCAGTAATTTAACCAGAGGATTTCCAAAGGGGCTAACTGATTATTGAAGATCCTCCTATTCCTCTCCTTCCATATATGCCATAAGATGAAGCCTGGAATGTGCCTCTAGAGAGAGTTGAGGATGTTGCAATGATAGGGTGCTGCTGGCCAATTACGTATGATGGTATCTAAGTCCTCGGACTATTGACCATCCCTTCTGCACTTGGAGCCGACAATTTACCAGAAGAAGGCAGCCAAAGGGTAGGTCAGCATAAGATGTTGAATGGTCTCCTCTTGATTAATATAGTCGGGGCATCTGGAAGGCCCAATGAGGCCTCTCTTCATTAAGTTGTCCCACGTAAGGCTTTTCTTGTAATAGAGAAAACATAAAAATGAGGAGACCTTGGGCCAAAGCTGTGGTGACCACAACTATTTCCAGAAGGGGTTAAGAGGGTCGAGAGTATGGGTCATCAGGGAATAAGCTTCCTAAGTGGTGAACTTGACTTTGGGGGAGTGTCCCTAGTGAAGGACATCCTGCTTGTTTGTGTATCTGATTTTCCTGTTGATGAGCCTGACCTTGCTGGTTTCTCAAGTAGCTTGTAGCCGTTTTCCAGTTCCTATACCCCTGAACTTGATTTTCCTCCTAGAATTGGTGAACTGTGGCATCCAGAGGAGCTATCAAATCAATTTGAAGAGGCAGATTGATGGTTGAGAGGAGCTTGGGTTGTTGTTGCCACGAGTCTGTCCAGAACCTAGCTATGCTACCTATGCAGACCTCCCAGAAACTATGTTCTTGAATAAGCAGACGGTGTTGTTTAGTAGCGTTCTAGATTAGCAAGCCTGCTTCCACATTAGACAGTCGAATGAGCTCTAAATGGGGTCTGTGGTTTGCATATTTTGCATTCGAGAGTCTCACCCATGGGGTAGAGGGGGAGGATAGCCATTGCCACCAGATCTTAGCCCCCATGATAGCGTTGTTGTGCTGAGGGTCGTGGAGTCCCAACCCTCCCACTAACTTTGGCTTGCAGATCGTGTTCCATTTGACCAAGGCACATTTTTTGTTCTATCTAGATGCTCCCCACAGGAAATTGCGCTAAAGAGATCTGATCTACTTAAGGATCCATTTCGGGGCTGCTAGGACCGAGAAGAGATAAAGGGGCATGGTTTGAAGGATAGACTTGACTAGAATAAGTCTGTTAGGGAGGTTGAGGGGGCAAAAAATGCAGGAGGATAATTTAGCTTCGAGTTTGTCCAAGGGAGACCTCCAAGAAGAGTTCTTAAGTGCTCAGACAATCAAGGGGGCTCCAAGGTGCTTGGTGGGGAGCTTGGCAATGGAAAAACCGAGGATTCTAGCAATGCGGTGTTGAATTAGCAAGGGAGTGTTAAAGAAGAAGATTTGTGACTTGGAGGCATTGTCAATCATTCCTGAAGCTTCGACAAACAAATCAAGAAAGCTCTTGAAAGCGGAGGCTTCTTGGGCAGAAGGATGACCAAACAACATAGTGTCATCCACGAATTGCTGGTGGGTGTGAGCCGGGGTTTCATGAATAGAAATGCCATGGAGTTGACGTGAATGTAGGACATGAATGATCAAACAGCCTAACCCCTCCACCATGAGAACAAAGATAAAAGGGGACTGGGGGTCGCCCTGGTGAATGCCACGAGAGGGAGAGAAGGGATGAGAAGGGATACCATTAACCAGGATGGAGTAAAATGAAGAGGAGATCAGGCTGATGACCCATCTTATCGAAGGAGAGTTGAAACCAAAATATGATAGCATCTGTTGAATGAAATTCCAGTTAAAGTAGTTTTTATTTGACATTATAGTCTTAAAAATTAAAATCGTTCTTCAAATTAATTTCAAATTGGAACTAGATCTAATTAGATTCAATAAATAGATTTTTAAAAAATACATAAAATATTTTTTATTTTTAAAAATTATATTTTTTAAATTACAAATTATTAGAGATATATAATTCCAAGTTGGCTCACCTATACACCATGTGAGGATGAAGAAGTGTTTAATGAGGTATAACCTTTCAACCGATCTTTAGTAGCCTTTCAATCCCCTATCACTTGTAGGCTTAGATTGCTTGACATAATTAATATGACTAAAATAAAAGATTGATTCATTTATTGTAGTACTTGTTAGGTAGTTGTATTTTTGTTCTTAGATTCATTCATGTTAGTCATTTTTTGTTGCATTACTTACTAGCTAGTCACATATTTTTTTTTTCTAAGTAAGCTTAAATCTATTAATAAAACATATGGTATAGAGAGTTCTAGGCATCAGAGTGCCGCCATACAGTCAGCAATATAGCAGAAAATGAGCCGCCCACAAGGGGAAACCAGCTCGAGAGGCGTTTGAGAGCTGCCTCGCAAGAGGAAACCAGCCTTGTCTTAACAACAGTGAACCAAAAACCGAGTTTCCCACCAGGGGAAACCGACTCATACATGGTTTTGAGACTGAATTATCTACCAAGATCAGTTTGGGCAAGCTAATATACGAAGGGTATAAACCAACCAAAAGCTTAAAAGACTAAACATGGAGGTGAGAAAAACCATAATCGCTTAGAGTCCATAGTCACCCGAGGACAATTCCTCATAAAATCTGCATCCCCATCCTTCTTTGCCATCTGAAGCGAGATTTGGAGGAGTGACATCCATCACGTCACGCTCACCTGCATTCGTCCCGGCATCCTGGAGAGGCCCTGAGCTGCATTTACTTTCCACACGAGGAGGATTTTCATCTACGGGCAGAGAGACAAGAGGAGCTGGAGGAGAGGCCTGCGAGCAGATGGGAGGCACAGAGTGCGAGGGAGAGGCAATGATCACAGGTCGAGGATCGAGGCAGTGGTGGGAGGCAGCGGTGACAGTGCTTGGGTAGGGAGGAAGGCATTGAAATTGACCACTTCCATGAAGGCAACGGGGAGCATTATCACTAAGATTGCGAGCGGAGAACAAGTGAGAGGAAGGGAGAGGGGAGCGACTGGGCCTGGAGCCACCCCGGCGGCATCTCATACGATGTCTCAGCTTAGGCATCGCCACACAAAAGTCATGAGAGCAGGAGAAATTGAGAGAGGGCCTCAACAGAGGAATGTGGAGGCGAAAGTCAAATAGTGCAGGGGTGCGCCGAGCACAGAATGGACTGCGCGAATGATGGTAACAAGTGATGAAGCTAATGCAGGAGACCAGTGGGTAGTGTTTTCCGACAGTGGTGTGAAGGTTGTGCACCTTTTCATTCGGTGAACAACAAGAACCAACAGGAAAGAGCTACCTCGATATAGAGACTAGCAGAGCACCACAACTCCAAAACAAAATACCAGAGAGCGCAACTGAGGACGGGGATGAAGGGTCTGGAGTATTCATGCTGAATTTGTTGGTGTGTCAGCCTCCCACTGACATAAATGTCACATAGGGTGACAGCACATCAACTTAATGGTTCTGGAGTTGAGTACAGGCTTACCGCAGGCAAACCAGTGGTCTTGTGACGCGCCCACCTGCTGGATCATAACCCCAATCACATCAATATCCACCCACATCTAGGGTGAAGTTGTCCTACTACACTAGTTGAGTTCATTCTTGAAGGAGTTTGCTGTCATTGAGACTGGAGAGGGGCCCTATAAAGAGGGTTTGGACGTTCGTTACCCCTTTGATGGCCAAGAAGATCTGCCATTTTGTTGCCAGATCTTCTAGTGTGCTTGAGGTAAATGTCTCTATGCTCTAGTAACCAGTCAACGATTAGATCCAATCTTGCCATGTGCCTCCAACTGTCCACTACTTTAGAGGGTGCGGAGCCTAAGAGTATGTTACTGATCATGTCGATGAGGATTTGGGAGTCGCCCTTAATCTCAATAGGGAAAAAATTATGGAGCTGGGCTAGCTGCATACCTTGCCAAAGATCCTCTAGTTGTGCAGAGTTATTGGTATCCCATCCTATATAGCCATAGTAAACAAGCATAGAATCCCCTTTTTTATTGTGAAAAATTCCCCCAAAGCCCGCCTCCCCACGGTTGCCTTTGAAGGCGCCATCAAAGTTAAGCTTTATGACACCATTTGGGGGCGAGACCCATTTAGCATTAGAATTTGTCTTCAGGACTCGTCGATCAGTCGACTCGAGACGCAAATTGAGCTTGAACTGCCAGCTGTTCCAGACTTATTGCTCTACGGGCAAAGAAGGGAGGTCTTCCTGCTGCCATTTTTGTAGCACTAAGGTTTCCTGGCGATTGCTGTAGTAATTTAACCAGAGGATTTCCAGAGGGGATAACTGATTATTGAAGATCCTCATATTCCTCTCCTTCCAGATATGCCATAAGATGAAGCCTAGAATGTGCCTCTAGAGAGAGTTGAGGATGTTGCAATGATAGGGTGCTGCTAGCCAATTACGTATGATGGTATCTAAGTCTTTAGACTGTTGACCATACCTTCTACACTTGGAGCTGACACTTTCCGAGAAGAAGGTAGCCAAAGGGCAGGTCAGCATAAGATGTTGAATGGTCTCCTCTTGATTATTATAGTTGGGGCATCTGGAAGGCCCAGTGGAGCCTCTCTTCATTAAGTTGTCCCACGTAAGGCTTTTCTTGTAATAGAGCAACCATAAAAATGAGGAGACCTTGGGCCAAAGCTGCGGTGATCACAGTTGTTTCCAGATGGGGTCAAGAGGGTTGAGAGTATGGGTCATCAGGGCATAAGCTTCCTGAGTGGTGAACTTAACTTTGGGGGAGTGTCCCTAGTGAAGGACATCCTTCTTGTCTGTGTATCTGATTTTCCTGCTGATTAGTTCTGCTTCCAGTGCTCGATGAGCCTGACCTTGTTGGTTGCTCAAGTAGCTTGTAGCCATTTTCCAGTTCCTGTACCCCTGAACTTGGTTTTCCTCCTAGAATTGGTGAACTGTGGCATCCAGAGGAGCTATAAAATCAATTTGGAGAGGCGGATTGATGGTTGAGAGGAGCTTGGGTTGTTGTTGCCACGAGTCTGTCCAGAACCTAGCTATGCTACCTATGCAGACCTCCCAGAAACTATGTTCCTGAATAAGCAGATGGTGTTGTTTGGCAGCATTCTAGATCAACAAGCCTGCTTCTGCATTAGACAGTCGAATGAGATCTAAATGGGGTCTGTGGTTGGCATATTTGGCATTCCATAGTCTCACCCATGGGGTAGAGGGGGAGGATAGCCATGGCCACCAGATCTTAGCCCCCATGATAGCATTGTTGTGCTGAGGGTCATGGAGTCCCAACCCGCCCACTAACTTTGGCTTGCAAATCGTGTTCCATTTGACCAAGGCACATTTTTTGTTCTGTCCTGATGCTCCCCGCAGGAAACTGCGCTAAAGAGATCTGATCTTCTTAAGGATCCATTTCGGGGCCGCTAGGACCGAGAAGAGCTAAAGGGGCATGGTTTGAAGGATAGAATTGACCAGAATAAGTCTGCTAGGGAGTTTGAGGGGGAAAAAAATCCAAGAGGATAATTTAGCTTCGGGATTGTCCAAGAGAGATCTCCAAGAAGAGTGCTTAAGTGCTGAGACAATCAAGGGGGCTCCAAGGTACTTGGCAGGGTGCTTGGTAATGGAGAAACCGAGTATTCTAGCAATGCGGTGTTGAATGAAGCTTCAACAAACAAATCAAGCAAGCTCTTGAAAGCGGAGGCTTCTTGGGCAGAAGGATGACCAAACAACATAGTGTCATCCACAAAAATCTGGTGGATGTTTTCCGGGGTTTCATGAACAGAAATGCCATGGAGTTGACGTGAATGTAGGGAATGAATGATCAAACGGCCTAACCCCTCCGCCATGAGAACAAAGAGAAAAGGGGATTGAGGGTCGCCCTGGTGAATGCCACGAGAGGGGGAGAAGGGATACCATTAACCGAGATGGAGAAAAATGAAGAGGAGATCAGGCTGATGACCCATCTTATCGAAGGAGAGTTGAAACCAAAAGATGCTAGCATATGTTGAATGAAATTCCAGTTAAGTTTGTCAAAATATTTTGATAAATCAATCTTAAGGAGCATACCTAGCTTTTTAGTCTACTTCAGAGACTGCATGATCTCATGAGTGAGAATGATGCCATCAAGGATTTGTCGCCCCTCCACATAACGAGTTTGCTTAGGAGAAATGAGCAAAGAAAGCAACGGCTTTAACCTGTTGGCAATAAATTTGGAGATAATCTTATATATGACATTGCAGAGGGCGATGAGGCAAAATTTTTCAGGTTTAGCTGCTTGGTCCTCCTTGGGAATCAGGGTTATGAAAGTTGCATTAAGATATGGGAGAATCCAATGCATCGATCTAGACTCCTCCACTAATTGCCAGATCTCATCTTTGATCAAATCCCAGAAATGATGGAAGAAGTTGGAAGTGAAGCCATTGGGACCTGCAGCTTTACATTCCTTACTTTGGAGGATAGCCTGTTCAACTTCCATAAGAGTGGCAGGGCGAAGAAGAAGTTGATTGTGCTCCTCCGTGATTAGCTTTGGTATGTGTTGCAGGATTTTGTTAATTGTTGGTCACCTGTCTAACTAGTCTTCTTGCACCACCGATTTGAGATGAGAGACCAATTCAGCTTCTATAGCTTGATGCTGCTCCAGTATTTCTTCTGTTGAGCTAAGGAGAAAGTTGATATTATTACACATCTTGCATTGAATGGTAAGGTGGTGGAAAAATTTAGTGTTTCGTTCCCCTTCTTTTAACCATTTGACCTGGGATTTTTGTTTCCATAGAATCTCTTCTTACTGCCTTCTTTCCTCCAACTGATTGAGGAGATTTTTCTCTTTCAGGTCAGAAGCTTCATTGCATCCTTCTTCGATGATGTGAAGCTGTAGCTCCACCATTTCTTGTTCCAGGAGCCTTTGTTGTTTGAAGATGTTGTCAAAGGTGGAATGGTTCCAAATTTTAATGTGAGCTTTGAGATCTTTGAGGTCCTGCTGGAACTAGAACATCTTGGAACCAGGGGGAGGAATGAAAGCTCTCCATGCCATGTGAACCATTTCCTTGATGCTTGGGTGGGTGAGCGAGAAAGTCTCAAATCGAAACGGTCTTTTAATGCAGTCCCCTAGTCTGGACAATTGCAGAGAGATAGGCCAGTGGTCCGACCCTAAAAAAGGCAGGATTGTGGCTTGGAAATCACCTCCAATAAGAGTAACATTGTCAGAGAGGACAAATGTATCTAGCTTGGATGCAATCTATTGTGCGCCCACTCTCTTGTTGTTCTAGGTGTGATTTCCATTGGAAAAGGGGAGATCGATCAACCAGTTCTACTGGATGAAGTCTTTGAAATGGGTGTTGTCCACCTCTAGTGTTGCTATGCCTCCTCATTTTTCGTCCAGGCTAGTGATCATGTTAAAATCGCCCCCAGGATCCAAAGGGGATGAGCTCCACTAGAATTGAGTTGTTC
>APFE030202418.1:0-46023 GCA_000404065.3 Pinus taeda
ATCAAGACGTGTTTCTTTATTAAAGACAAATAGAAAGTACAAAAAGAGTAATATCACCTGAGCAACCTTTGCAGGCTCCAAGCACAGCCTCCTTCTGGATCCGTCCTGCCTCAAGCCTCTAGCATATCTCCTTCCAAGACTCACTCAATGATTCCATAACTAAGGGATGAACATCAAATCACAAGGAAACAAGGGTTTCTTGTACAAATTGGGGAAGTGCAGAAGGCACAAGGGTCTTCAGACCTGACCAGGGGGAAAATCTCAGTATAATAACCTTTCTCTCTCTTCTCTAGGCCTTCCCTTTGGTGTCTTTTTATACCAATTCCAAAGTAGTTTTTTAGTTAGGAATTGGTTGGGAACAGTTGAGGCCATGGGCACTAACAGGTGATCAGCAGGTAAAAACCGTGATCTCCGCCCGAAAATAAGAAGTTTTATATTTTTTTTAAGTGTTTCAATACATATACGTGGGTTGGGTATATATGAACCCACGTATACACGCGTTTAACTCAGGGCAATGTCGCGTACAGGGAATAAAACACTATTTTTTAGATTTTGGACTAGGTCTGGAAGGAGGGGTTGCCCTAGGCTATGAGTGCAGCATCACAAACCATAATAGTGGGATGTGGAGCTATAACAGGTGGCACATTAAAGCCAAAATTGCTCTAATACTAAAATTTTGATTTTAACCATATACAATTGATCACTACAAATACATTATTAATAAAACAGAAAAGATGTAGTGGCACACACACAATAACACAGATTTTATCCTCAAAACACAAACTAGAAAAACCAACTGTTGACACCTAATCTTTCGGATTAGGAAATTCATGTAAAATAATGTAAATATAAAATAATGATATTAGGAATATGAAGAGCCATTGGGAGGTGAAGCCCAAGAGTCTCTCTCTCTTCATGTATATATCCATGAGCAATCTTAATGAAAAATCACAATTCGCATTGTGGAGTTACCTCCTAGACTGACATGGTATCAGAGTCAGCTCCATTTTAGCTTTTCTGCCCTTGTAACTCCCTCTTGTTCTACCTATTTTGTATAACTAACAACTTTTCCATTATTTATTGCTCATTCTATATGAACCCGCGTATACACGCGTTTAACTCAGGGCAATGTCGAGTACAGGGAATAAAAAACTATTTTTTATATTTTGGACCAGGTCTGGAAGGAGGGGTTGCCCTAGGCTATGAGTGCAGCATCACAAACCATAATAGTGGGATTTGGAGCTATAACAGGTGGCACATTAAAGCCAAAATTGCTCTAATACTAAAATTTTGATTTTAGCCATATACAATTGATCACTACAAATACATTATTAATAAAACAGAAAAGATGTAGTGGCACACACACAATAACACAGATTTTATCCTCAAAACACAAACTAGAAAAACCAACTGTTGACACCTAATCTTTCGAATTAGGAAATTCATGTAAAATAATGTAAATATAAAATAATGATATTAGGAATATGAAGAGCCATTGGGAGGTGAAGCCCAAGAGTCTCTCTCTCTTCATGTATATATCCATGAGCAATCTTAATGAAAAATCACAATTCGCATTGTGGAGTTACCTCCTAGACTGACATGGTATCAGAGTCAGCTCCATTTTAGCTTTTTTGCCCTTGTAACTCCCTCTTGTTCTACCTATTTTGTATAACTAAAAACTTTTCCATTCTTTATTGCTCATTCTTTGCACCCTGTATGTGTTTGAATGTGTTTGTATGCGCATGGTTGGACATTTTTGGTAATACCTAGACTACAAAATATTGTGTTACAACCACCTCCCACTACTTAACGTGTTGAGGAGAAACTTATTGTTTTTTGTCCACATCCACTAGCAAGGACACTCCATTCATATGCTTGATGGCAAGGTTGATGTCAGAAAATCATCAAATTTCTCAATTGTCATGAAGGGGATAGAAGAAAAAAGAATTTTGAAGCTACAAGGTACCTCTATTCATTCACAAAACTTCTCATACAATTTTCATTATGATGAAGGTACATTTCCATCAAGTATTTTATGGCATGGTAGATTTGGACACTTTAATTATGAGGGCCTTTGTATGTTGAAGAAAATTGGTGTTACTAGTTTGCCTACAATTCCTAGGAAACTTAGGCAATGTGATGCTTGTATTCTAGGAAAGCATAGTAAACAATCTTTTCATGATTCACATTCCAAAGAACATAGAAAAATTGAACTTATTAATTCAAACTTATGTGGCCCAATGCTTGTGCCTTCAGCAAATGGAAATAAATATATGATGACATTTATTGATGACTACACCAGAATGTGTTGGTTTTATTTATTGAAGAACAAATCTGATGCTTTTCAAACATTCAAGAACTTTCATGCATGGATTGAAAATGACGCACAATCTCATATTGGCTCTATTTTCACTAATAATGGAAAAGAATACACTTCAAATGACTTTGAAAACTATCTTCGCCAACATAGGATCAAACATAAAATAACTGTGCCTTATAATCCCCAATAATATGAAGTAGATGAAAGAATGAACGGGGAAATCTTAAATATGGTATATTCCATGGTGTTTTTCAATAATGTAAAATTGATGTTCTGGGTTGATTCAGTTCTATGTGTTGTGAATGTAAAGAATAGATGTCCATCTAATGCTATTAGAAACAAGACTCCTTACGAACTGTGGTATGGCCACATTCCTTCGGTAAAGCATCTCAGGGTCTTTAGTTCCACCTATTATTCCTTGATACCAAAGGAAGAAAGAAACAAACTTGGTGAAAGTAGTTATAAGTGTATCTTCTTGGGGTATTCAAATACCTCCAAAGTATGTCACCTCTATGATGAAGTTAATCATAAGTTTGTTGTATCTAGAGTTGTGATCTTCCTTGAATCTTCCAAACATGACAATTTTGTTGATCCAAACTTAAACATGAATGCAAAAAATCACTCGTATAACCATAATTATAGAGATGCAGTACAAATAACACTTCATTTAATTAATATCAAACATTGAAATATGCTTATAAATAGAATGGAAATAAACTAGATCCAGGCGATGGTAGCTTCTATCTGAGAAGAGATGTGGCGACTACATGCCTCTAAATTGTGTTACAATGAGGCTAAAAGGCCTATTTATTATTGGGAAACAATGGAAACCCCTAAACATCCGAAAAGCTAACCCTAGGAGATGAAGCGCCAAAATGGTGGGCCCCGTTTGGGTAAATTGGTACATCAACTTCCCGAGGTCGTAACTTTGGCATACGATATTTGTTTGTCTATCATAATACCTCGTTTCAAAAATCCCAAAGAGGAGGTCAAAAAATCATGCACAAGTTGGTTTGTCACATTTTTAGTCTCTTTGTTTTCCCTAAAAACATCGTTTAGGGCCTCAAAACAGCTCCAGAAGTTCAGGATCTGAAAAAACTGCCAAAAATAGTAATTTTTGCTACAATTAAGGAAACTAAAAGAGATAGTGTTGGGGGTCCAAGTGGAACATACGGTTAGCCACCAATATTTGCTTGGATCAAGCCTCCCCTCTTAGCAAGAAATGGTCCCTATTGTGTTGAGTGCCTCCATGAGATGGGGAAACTTTTGTTGAACTTGGTCCCTAGTAAGCCACTTCCCTTGGTGCAGGAGTTGGCCAAATTTGACAACTAGATATAGTTGGATATTTTGTTGGAAAGTGTTCTTGATCTATGTGTCCATGATCTGATCAATTGTTAACTATTCCATGCAGTCTGGGTTTAGCTATGTTGGTGTGAGTTGTTCTCCAATGTCGGATGTGACAATGGTGGAAACTATGGCTAAAGGCGGTCTACATTGAACACTTGGTGCAAACCAAGGAATGGTGGAATTTTGAGCTTGAAGGCATTGTCTCCTACAACCTGTGTGATGGTGTATGGTCCATATCGGAGCGAGAAAAGCTTGCTACGGGGTCCAGCAAGGCGCTCCTTCTACAAATGTAGCCAAACTTTGTTAGCCACCTGGAACTTGTGCAACACCCGATGTTAATCATGGCACTGCATGTACTTAGTATTGGCTCTGTCCAATATATCATGGACTTGCTGATGGATGTGTTGAATGTGCTCAATGAAGTTGTTATCCATGTTGGCTTCGAATTGGATATGAGTTGAATCCACCTGAGTAGCTAAAAATGGTATGGCCACATCAATGGGACATAATGGATGAAATACAAACCCAACCTAAAAGGGGATGTGGCATGTTGAGTTGTAGAGAGCTTTTTTGTAGTTGTGTTGGACATAGGGGAGGCTTTCATCCCATGTATGTGGATGCTTCAAGTTGTACATGTGTAGAATGTGTATGATCATTTTGTTGACGACTTCAGATTGGCCATCAGTTTGGGGATGGAAATCCATGGACTTAGTGAGTTTGGTATCCAACGTTGACCAAATACTTGACCATAATTCACTTAGGAATCTGTTGTACTGATATGAAATAATGGACAGTGGGATCCCAAAGTGTACCCATACTCACTTAAAGGAGAGCTTAGAAGTGGCCTATGCTGTGATACTCTTCTTGTAGGCCACCATAATGGCCATCTTAGAGAACCTATCAATGACCATGAAAACACAGTCATTTTCATGCTTAGCAGAGGGAAGGCCCGACATGTAATCCATGGAGATGGATTCCCAAGGTCGACTAGGAGTAGGCAAAGGAGTATATAAGCCTTGCTTCTTGATGGTTGTGTTGGCAATGACACAGGCAGTGTAGGATTTAATATACCTCCCAACATCCTTACGAAGGTTTGGCCAATAAAAATACTTCTGCAGTACTTCCACTGTTTTCTCTACTTCGAAATGTCTAGTGACTCAACTGTAGTGTGCCTTCCAAATCATCTTGGCACACTCGATTGAAGCAATATAAATGTGTCCTAGGTGGCATAAGAGTTATCCTAGAGGTAAAAATTTGGAACGTTCTTACCTTTCAAGAGTGTCTGGTATGTGCTTCCGAATTTTGGATCGCTCTCATAAAGATGCGGCCACCCTGAAGTCTCGTGCAGGGTTTGAGCATAGTGATCAGTGCCATGACTGGTGGTCAGCTAAGGCAATCTGCAACATTATTGGTGTTTCCCTTTCTGTACTTAATGTTCAAAGTGAAATTTTTTAGGTATGTGCACCATTTATGATGGTGATCATTATGTAACTTCCCTTGTGGTAAACTTTGATGATGAAGTTAGAGCTCTGTTATTCTTTTGCTCATTACCAAAAAGTTGGAATGGTTTAGTAATGGCCATTAGTAACTATTTCTAGATCTATTACTTTAAAGTTTGATCATGTTGTCGGTGCTATCCTTAGCGAGGAAATGCGACGGAAAATCTCTGGTGAGACATCGGGTAATGCTTTGATCACAGATTCTAGGGGGAAGAAAAATGGAAAGAGGAAAGAGCTCAAGATATCACAGTAAATCAAGGAAAGGCAGATCCAATTCCAGATCAGGGATAGTGTGCTAGAAATGCAGAAAGAAAGGATGCCTAAAGAAAGATTGTAGATCTCGGAAGGGAAAAGAAGGAGATGCACAACAAGAAAACAATCATGAAGCAAATGTGACAGGTGAGGTGTTACAAGATGCTTTGATTCTTTCTTTTGAAAATATTACTGATTCCTAGGTGGTAGATTTAGGGGCCTCATTCCATGCTACACCTAATAAGAAATACTTTCATGACTATGTTCAAGGAGATTTTGGACAAGTTCGTTTGGGTGATGATAAACCCTGTAAAATTGTTGGAATCGGTAAGGTTCTTGTAAAATAGAAGAATGGAAACCAATGGATACTAAAGGAGGTAAGACATGTTCCAAATCTAAATAAAAATCTGATTTCAACAGGGCAGTTAGGCAGTGAAAGTTGTGTGAAAACTTTCACAAATAAAGCTTGGAAGTTCACCAAAGGATCCATGGTAATAGCAAAAGGCAAAAAGGTTGGTACATTGTATTTATGTAATGGTATTTCTAACTCTGTTAATGCTTTAACTTCCAAAGGAGCAGATGCAGTATTATAGCATCATAGGCTCAGACACATGAGTGAAAAGTGTATGAAGATTCTTCACTCAAGGAATTGGTGCCGGGTTTGAAGAATATTGATTTGGACTTCTGTGTGAATTGCATTTATGGAAAACAGAAGAGAGTCAGATTTCTCAGAGTTGGGAAAGAAAAGAAGAGTGAAAAATTAGAGCTTGTGCATACAAATGTATGAGGACTTGCTCAGGTATCATCTCTCGGTGGCTCTCGTTATTATGTTACTTTTATTGATGATGAAACTAGAAAAACTTGGATTTATTGTATTAAGAATAAATATGATGTATTTAATACTTTCAAGAATGGAAAGCTTTGGTTGAGATTGAGACAAGAAAGAAATTGAAGTGTCTTAGATCAAACAATGGAGGTGAATATTACTACAAAGAGTTTGATAGATACTATTCAGAGCATGGAATTTGTAGAGAGAAGACAGTTCCAAGAACAACACAAGAAAATAGTGTGTCAGAAAGGATGAACAGAACAATCATGGAGCGTGCAAGGTGCATGAGATTTGTTAAACACACATGGGTAGCAGAGGAATATGAAAGATAAAACATGCAAGTACAATTTTTATTAGCAAATGATTTACATTTATAGTACATGTTGTGACCGTTGGGTTTCACATCCCAAGGTCTCTTGGACTCCTTTTGTCCATTCGGCTTCCACACTAACCCATTGAGGATTAGGTGTCAAACATTCCCTCCCTTAATCCGAAGGGTTATGTATGAGTCCAAGAAGAGAGCTTTAATACAAAATGTGCAAAAATGCATGGCAGCACTAGGTTGAATGTGCTCTCTGAAATGTTGGTATAAAGGGCGGTGGTTTAAGGATGACCACCAACACTGGAACGCTTAGTGTTGTTCCCGAAACTCTTCCAAAACTAGCAAGAAGCTAAAGTCTTCTGCTAGAGGAAGTGCTCCTATTGTTTTGAAGAGGGAAACCTTCAACCATGAAAGGGAGGTCTCACCCCACATAAAAGGGAGAACTTCAACCTGAAAAGGGAAGTCTCAACCTGTGATGGTTTAAGGATAACCAACAACTTTGGAATCCATAATGCAATTCTTGGAACTCTTCCAAAACTGGCAAGAGGTTGGAGTCTTCTGCTAGAGGAAGTGTTCTCAATTGTTTTTTGGAATTCTTCTGAAACTGGCAAGAAGTTGAAGTCTTCTACTAGAGGAAGTGTCCCAGATTACCAACTAAAGGCATGCTCAGGGGCATCTTTGTCTTTGGCTACAACTCTGAAACTTGTGTGGCAGGTTGTGGCTCAGGCTTGCTTGATGTGACTTTGAAGCTTGTAGATGACCATCATTTCCCCCCCTATCAGAGACAAGGTGAGATGATGGAGAAAACTCAGCTGCAAGACTTTTCAATACTCTAGAACAAGTTTTGACATGTGTTTGGAATATCTTCTTGGTTGTTTATGCCCATTGCGAAGAAGTGATCCATCCATGATGAATCTTTGTTCTTGCAGGGTGTTTGTTGCTGAAGCATCTGTTTGAAGAATGACTTGTTTTATGACAGTGCTTACATGGATGAAGATCAAAACAGTGATCTTTCAAATCGCCAACTTGGTCACAGTGTTGGCATTTCACGATCTGTTGTTGTTGTTGTTGTTGCTGTGGAAGAGAGGCAGAATCTGGAACAGCTCGCAGTGAACTGTCATGAATGAATCCAACACTCTGAAACTGAATGGGCTTGGCATAGTCTGGAATATGAAAGGACAAGTCCTTGTCATATCCAAGACCAGTTCTTTGCTTGTTGTGGACAAGCTGTTCCGAAGGTCTGATGATGGGCTTGGGAAGTGCAGACTGAGTTTCTGCATCTGCATGTACAATTTCTGCTTTATTGGGCACTGGATCTGAATGAACTTCAAAAATATTGTCTTGCTGTTTATGGGAGTCTGCTTCATTGTTTTGAACAGAAACAGGTTCAGAATGATGACTCCTCTGTTTTAATTCTTCTTGTTGTAGCTGAGATTCGAGCTGCAAAAAATCAATTTTCTCTTGTGCATTTTGTAGACAGACCTGAATGTCTGTGAGAGACACTTTGCTAACTTTTAATGTATCATGATCAGTAGACAATATGAGAGTTTTGAGGAACTCTAATACTTCACTGATTCTGGCCATTTTTTTTTCAATGTCAGATTTTACACCTTAAAAAAATTGATCACAACTACTACTCAATGCAGAAAAGTAATACCCACTCACAGTACACAGCAATATCCTTTATAAATGTCAGCAAATGATCAGTGTGCAACATAAAAGATTACAATCAACCCACCAAAATCTTTATGCAGCAGTGGAATCAAGGAATCAATGCACTATAATGATTTTTAAATACAATGCTACACTGGAGAAACAACAACTGCAAACTTTCTTAGATCCTTCAAATACTCCTTCACTTTCAAATAAAAAATGATGGCTATCAAAACTTCAACAATTATAACACAATTCTCTGATCTTGCCACTTTCTGGTAATGAAGATATGCAATGAGAGTAAATTCCAGCAAGGACTTTCAGACCCAGAATGCTGCTCCAACACTTGCTCAGGTCATAGGCATTGGAATGACTCCCTAACACGCTGAAACAATAGTGCTAGACCTTCTTACATGTCCAAATACTTAGCAAACTGTACAGTGCTGGTCCTCTGGCTTATATTAGTCAACAATACAGTGTTTCGCGGCCCCCACAATTTCAGAATAAACTCCACGCAGAAGGGTATACAGCAGAGGTGGTGCATTCCTTGTTGTTGGCTCATGTAAATATATAATATGCTGGAAAAACACTTGTGGAAGAACTTCAAAATTTTAATTTGATATCAACTTTAGACCTAGCGACGATAAATCATATTAATAATACCAGTGATCCTTCATAAATGTGCACCAAATAGCTAGTGTGCAATAACTCTATTCAATGTACATATCAAGATTTAAACTCAAAGACTTATCCTCCAACCAACATACAACAATGATTGTAATGTATTCACAATCCACTACATATGCATAACAATTCACTCATGACCAGCATATAAAATTAAATAGAGCAACCACCAGACATCCACGAGATTAAAAAAAAAAGGATCCATGACCATCAGGACAAATCTTAAACCGTGGTTACACATGCTATTTTTTT
Organism: Pinus taeda; assembly: GCA_000404065.3. Lineage (NCBI taxonomy): Eukaryota > Viridiplantae > Streptophyta > Pinopsida > Pinales > Pinaceae > Pinus > Pinus taeda. Next base: position 9,159 of record APFE030202418.1, read on the forward strand.
TGTTTGCTTTGCATGTCAAGCACAACCCCCTGCCCTTAGTCGTGATGTGAAAATCTGGCCCCTATTCTCAAATCCAACAGTCAACAAAAATATTGAACAACAACCTTAAACATAATGTGACAATGAGCTACTAAAGTCGTTGAAAGAAGAACTCAGCTTCCGAGTGCCTGGACTGTGTATACCTCTTTGCTGGTGACAGATTAGCTCGAAGCACAGTAAAATGGCTGCAATATGAGTTCTATTGATGCACAGTTCTCAAGATTGTTTTTGTGGCAGATTGTTGACTCCTCTATGTGGTGATGATTCCAAATTCTGATGAATCAATAAACGCTTATACCCCACTATCTAATGCTTCGTCAACGCTCATGTGCAGAATAAGAACAAGGAACCAATCCTTTGTGAGAAGACTTGGTCACAAAACCTAGAACAAATACAAAACGTTAACTCTTTCCTTTTGGGATGAAATCTTCATCCTTCACTGAAGTCAACTGGAATTTAGTTTCCTCAACCCGCACAACAAATGCAAGTATTACACGATATTTCTAAAAGGCTGCTAATATGGCCTTTTTCATGATAATGTGGAGTGATTTTATTCTAAAAACTGCAAAATGTCAAGCTGGTCAAATCCGCAAATACTCACAAATTCCTCTTATTTATGCCCAAAAGATGTTTGGGATTCAGAAAAAATGGTAAATTTACATTGACTAAGCCAGAACGATCCAGATAGCCCAAAAATTGTCGCTCTGAAGCGAAGTGAATTAAATTTCAAGCGCATCGCTCTTTTTGAAGCATGTCATGAGACTGCCATAGGACACACAGAAAAACCAATACAATTCATTGTTTTTGCATAAAACCAGCAACAATTGTCTAGCTTTTACAACAAAAATCACCAAAACTCAGTCAAATTAAGTATTTTGACTTTATAATATGGATTGGAAGTTGTCCAACCATTCTTACCGTCGGCCGCACCTCTGCATAGTTCCCAAGAACCCTAAATAGCTACAAATTGACCAAGAGTGCGTAAAAATAAATGGCGAGTCCATAGAAGACCATTATGTGAAATAGATTTTAGGGATTCAAAAGAAAATGAGGAATTTGACTTTATTATCTTCGATATTTTTACAGTTTCTACATTATCAACAATATTTTCAGATTTTCACTCCGTCAAGAATATTGTAAGGGTTTTAGGTGCTCCGATGAATTTCGAGGTGCTTGTTTCGGGCTTCGGCTGTGTTCAGAAAATCATGAGGGAAATGTAGCAAACTATTCTGGCTGAGTCAAATGAAGAAGGAGGGCTGAAGTTTGAAACTATTTTGGCATGGAAGAGTTTGCGTTCGAGTCAAATGACTATCGCCTGTGGGGTTTATTACGGCAGGAAATTCAACCTTTCTTTTATGTTTTTATATGAAGGTCAAGGCGGAGTAAGGTGCACTAACAAGAATAGTTCATTTTCCTGTGGATGAAACGGAAGGACTGGAGGCTACAGATGAGCGAAGGGTTTCAACCAAGGATGAAGCCATCGTGGTGTATACAACGTTAAAAAAAACGCAGAAGGTGTCAGTTTTGCCATGTCAGAACATAAAACATTTATGGACAGTCGCCTTCTGGTAGACAGAGAGCGCAGGTAAAGGAATATGGTAGACAGAGGTTAGAGATGTTAGTCAGCAGCAGATTTCAGGCAGAAAAATCTCAGGAGGTAGCACATGCAGTGTCAGGAGCAGCTAATTATATGGAGGAGCAGCGCAGGCAGTGTCAGGAGTATGGAGGGCTTCTATATGGAGAGCATACACCAGCAACGGTATTAACAGGTTGCAACTAAAATTCAACTGAAGAAATATTCATGAAGTTCATGGTAGAAATAAACTGCACACAAAGGCCATAAAGCAAATGGCTCAAATTAATTATGTAGGGCAGGAATATGCCTGCTCTGATACCACGCTAAACACACAAGGGTAGCAGAGGAATATGAAAGATAAAACATGCAAGTACAATTTTTATTAACAAATGATTTACATTTATAGTACATGTTGTGACCGTTGGGTTTCACATCCCAAGGTCTCTTGGACTCCTTTTGTCCATTTGGCTTCCACACTAACCCATTGAGGATTAAGTGTCCAACAAGATTGCATGCAAGATTGCCTTTACAGTTTTGGGAAGATGCTATAGATACTTTTGTTTATCTAATAAATAGAGGGCCTTCAAGTTCCTTAGATGGTGGTGTTCCAGAGGAAGCATGGACAGGTAAAAAGGTAAACTACTCTATTTTAAAGCCTTTTGGTTGTGAGGCCTTTGTCCATATTGATAAAGAAAATAGAACAAAGCTTGAAGCAAAGTCAAAGAAATGTACCTTTATTGGATATGGTTATAATGATTTTGGTTATCGCTTATATGATTATGAAAATCACAAAATCATTAGGAGCAGAGATGTAATATTCAATGAAAAGGTCTTGTATAAGAATCAGTTTCAGGAAAAGAAACGGGAAGAAGAAAACAAGGAATACACAGTTCTTGATGAAATCACTGAAAAGGTAAAGGTGCCTGAAAATAATAATAATCAACAACCACAATAGCATCAACCACCGCAACAGCAGCAGGCACCCCAAACACCTGAAAGCGGTGTTAGAAGATCTACCAAGATAAGTAGACCCCCTGAACGATACTCTCCTTCATTATATTATTTATTGTTGACTGATTCTGGTGAACCCCAATGTTATGAAGAAGAAATGCAGGTTGAAAGCAGGAAGAAGTGGGAGGTAGCCATGGAAGAAGAGATGGACTCCTTAATGCATAACCAGACTTGGGATTTAGTTAGGTTGCCTGCAGGAAAAAGTACATTGAAGAATAAATGGGTTTACAGGTTGAAGGAAGAAGATGGAGGAAAACAGGGGTACAATGCTAGACTTGTGGTGAAGGGGTTTGCACAGAAGAAAGCTATAGATTTTGATGAAATATTTTCTCCTATTGTTAAAATGACTTCAATCAGAACTATTTTAAGTCTTGTAGCAGCTGAAGTTTTGCATCTTGAGCAGTTAGATGTAAAGACAACCTTTCTCCATGGGGATTTGGAGGAAGAGATATATATGCAGCAGCCACAAGGATATGAAGTGAACGGAAGGAGAAACTTGTGTGCAGGTTGAAGAAGAGCTTGTATGGCTTAAAACAGGCTCCAAGGCAGTGGTATCTAAAATTTGACAAGTTTATGTCTGAACAAGGTTATACTAGATGTCAATCTGATCATTGTGTTTATCTGAAAAACCAAAATGATGGCAGCTATATTATATTGTTATTGTATGTAGATGACATGCTTGTTGCAGGATCTAACATGCAGGAAATAAATGTGCTCAAAAGAAAATTGGCAAATTCATTGCAATGAAGGATTTGGGAGCTGCAAAACAAATCCTTGGTATGAGAATAACTAGAGAGGAAAAATCGCAAATTAAAATTGTCTCAGAATAAGTACATACAAAAGGTGTTGAAAAGATTTAATATGCACAATGCAAAACCAGTTAGTACACCTTTTGCTAGCCATTTCAAACTTAGTAAGGAAATGTGCCCAAAGACCAAAGAAGACATGGATTATATGTCTAAAGTTCCATATGCATCAGCAGTTGGAAGCTTAATGTATGCAATGGTCTGCACAAGGCCTGATATTGCACATGCAGTGGGGAGTTGTAAGCAGGTACATGAAAAATCCAGGAAAGGAACATTGGATGGGAGTGAAATGGATTCTCAGATATTTGAAAGGTACCACAAATCAAGCATTATGCTTTGGTGGTTCAAACATTTCCCTACAGGGATATGTTGATGCAGATATGGTAGGTGACAGAGGTAACATGAGGAGCACTATAGGATATGTATTTACTGTTGGAGGAATAGCTATCAGTTGGGTTTCAAAAATCCAAAGTGTTGTTGCACTTTCAACAACAGAAGCAGAGTATGTTGCTGCTACAGAGGCTAGTAAAGAAGTGATTTGGTTACAAAGGTTTATGGGTGAATTGGGTAAGGAGCATGATATGGGCACGTTATACAGTGATAGCCAAAGTGCCATTCATCTTGCAAAGAACTCAACATTTCATTCCAGGACTAAACACATACAACTTAAGTACCATTTCATACAATCAGTGTTGGAAGATGGAGAGTTGAAGCTGGAAAAGATACACACTAGCCAGAATCCTGCAGATATGCCAACAAAAGTTGTAACGAGGGAGAAACAGAGAATATTTTCAGTTTCAATTGGTCTTCAAGGATGAAGATGAAGATGAGAAAAAACCAGGTCCAAAGAGGAGTCATTTTCCAGCAAATGAAGCAGCAGTGGAGTTGCTACAATCATTCTCCAAGTGGGAGATTTTTGAGTATGGAGCATGATTGTTTAGAGGTATTTGTTTCAGCCGGATGTATACCCCAGGAATTTTGTATACCCCTCCACGCAGGGGGGTGCGGGGGGGCGGATCCCCCTTGGCTGGGGGGTTTGGGGGCCAGCGGTCCCCCGGTGGGGGTTTCGAGGGCAGCGCCCTCGAAGCTAAAAACAGATGTAAAATTGGCTTGTAAAAGTATAGTAATTTCTAGTCAATCTGGGCCATTCTTTAGGCGGATGATTTGACGATAGAACTTATGTTTAGTTTAGGGTTTTTTGCCCTAAAAGGCAACCCCTCTCTTTGTATGAGGGCATTGTATTTGAGGCTCTGTAATAGATGTGTATTCTCTGAGTGAGAAGCAGAGAGGTGAGACTGTGAGAGAAAACAGAGGATATTACAATGGATCTATTGTAGGCTGTCTCTCTTCATTTCGCTGGATAATAGAAAGGAAGGACTGGCCATTTGGGGTGGATGTAGCTCAAACTGGGTGAACCATGTATATCTGTGTCTCTCTTGTTTTATGTGTTTTCTATGTTTATATTTTTGCAATACTTTATGTGTTCCATTGCTCCGTAATATATAATTTTTTAACAAATATTTCTTCTTCAGATGATGACAGCGAGGATGAAAATCCTCTCCCACCTTTTCAGGATCCTCCTTCATCTCCTTAGCTTCCAAAATTGGTTTGTTCTACTCGGGATGCAGCAAGTTCTCTTGCAAGGGACCCTACAAATCAGCGACGTACATGTTCTTAGGTTGATAGAGCCTCTTCTTCACTGACTCAAGCTTCAGCGAATTATGATCCTGACACCTTTGCAGAAGCTTCAGGCCATCTATATTGGGACGCAACTATGAATGAAGAATGTTGTTCATTATTTCCAAATGATACATGGGATCTTATTCCTCTTCCAAAGGGAAGACAACTTGTTAGATGTAAATGGATTTACGAAATAAAGTTTGGACCAGATGGAAAAGTCGATAAACATAAATCTCGTCTTGTTTCTAAGGCCTTTTCACAGGTTGAAGGCATTGACTATACTAAAACCTTCTCCCTTGTTACCAAAGTGGACTCTATCTGCCTTATTCTTTCCGTTGCTGCCTTTTTCAAATGGGAAGTCCATGAGATGGATGTTAAATCTGTCTTCTTGCATGGGGACTTGCATGAAGAAATCTATATGGAACCTCTTGGCTTTATACAAATAGACTCTAGCCTTGTATGTTGTCTTAAGAAATCCCTTTATGGTCTCAAGCAATCCCCTCGGGCTTGGTATGCCAAAATGGATAACTTTCTTTTAGATACTACATTTTCTAGGTGTCATTCTAACAATATTGTCTACACCAAGAAAGTGGGTAAGTCTCTTACTATTCTTGTTTTTTATGTTGATGATATGATCCTTACTGTTAGTGATCCCAACGATATAAACCATGTGAAGTTCAACCTTAAAAATTAGTTTGAAATGACAGACTTAGGACACTTGCATTATTTTTGGTCTTCAAGTCTTGCAATCCAAGGAAGGTATTTCCCTTTCCCAGTCCAAGTATGCCGATGATCTTGTATGCCGCTTTCACATGGATGACTGTAAGCTAGTCCCTTCTCCCTTTTAGTCTAGAGCCAAACTTTCAGTCACTTGTACTTCCCCTGAAGTTGATGCTACCTTATACTGTCAGCTTGTTGGAAAACTTTTGTATCTGAACCATACCCATCCTGACCTTTCCTTTGGTTTTGGCCTTATCACTCGGTTGATGCAAAACCCAAATGAAAGTCACTGGAAAACAGTTAAAAGAATACTTCGTTATGTTCGAGGTACAGTTCAGTTTGGGATTCATTACAGTGCAGAAGCATATCCTCTATTGGTTGGTTTCACTGATTCCGATTGGGATGGTGACCTTGATGATTAGAAGTCTACAACCGGTTATATCCTCACTCTTGGTTTTGGACCTATTACATGGGTTTGCAAGAAACAAGGTGCCATTTCTCTTTCTTCAACAAAAGCAGAGTATCGTGGCATCGTAGAAGCAAGTAAGGAGGCCCTGTGGCTTTGTTAGATCCTGTCAGAGTTTGTTTTTCAGCAACAACATCCGACTACACTTTGGTGTGATAATCAAAGTGCCATTCAAATATGCAAATATCTAGTCCAACATCAGTGTAGCAAACACATTGTACTACACATACATTTCATCAAAAAGCTCATTTTTTTATAAAATTTAATAATTATATAAGGTTTCCATCTTCTTTCTTAACCTTAACACCTTCCAAGAGAAGTCTAAGGGTCTTGAACTTGGACAAAAAATCTTCAATGGAAGAAAAATTATTGGGGTCCAACATAAGCAACTCATTTTCAAGTTGATGGGATCTAATTTCATTTTTAATTCCAAAAACTTTATTGAGTCGTTTCATTGCTTCATCAAGGGTATCAAGTTCTTCAATATAGAATCTAAGGTCTGGAGAAATAGACATCCCTATCAACCCAAGTGCTTGATCTTGCCTATTTTCCCATTTGGCTGCCTTATCTTCATCTTTAGGTTTAGATTCTTGGCTTGAGGCTATTCTATAAAGACCTTTACTTCTAAATAAATTCATAATGTATGATAACCATTGGAAGTAGTTGGTGCTGTCAAGAATAACTTGGCATTTCCATTTTAACAGAAAATAAAGTTGTTTATGCTGAGACTAAGTGTTCCAATGGAAATATCTCAAACAATTAGGCCGATTAAAAAACAACGGCTCTAAAAACGACTTCTGGATGAAGAAGTTATGGCCTTTTGAAGAAAAGTTGTTGAAGATGCTGACCAAGTAAGTGAATATGCGGAAGTGAATGATAATGTTATATGTAAAAAAAAAATGCCCCCTCTTTCCAAACTTAATCTAATTAGCTCACTTAAAAAAAAAAATATGTGACTTGTTAGCACTCTAGGAAACTCTCCTAGGTTGTAGATCGGAGATGCCTAGTAACATATAATCTTCAATATTGTTCTCTGAACTATTGGAATAAATGATGGTTTGGATCAAGCCATATAACCATTTCAACTATGTTTTTTACTCAAGACATGCATGAACACCCTCAGCTTACAAGGCTTTAGACCACTAATGCTCAACAATTTGGAGTTTCAATGAATGGACGGAGAATACTAACCATACGGGAAGATGCATACATAAACATAAATGAATGGCTAGCTATAGGCAGCAAAAGAAAATACTCACTGTATCGGTAGATGCATATATGACCACATATGAATGGCTAGCTACAAGTAGCAAAGAAGCTTGCAAATCTGTTTTATCAAAGCAGAGATAAGATGACAGTTATCTAGCCTTAGACACAAAAGAAAACATGAACAAATTGTTCAAGTGAAAGCTTGGAACAAAAGAGAAAATGGAATATTGAACATATGACAACAAAAGAAGCTTGTACTACTAATGAATGAAGATGAGACGCTTGAGTAGCAAAGTCTCTATAGTCTCCAGAATTTTGAACTTGTATTACATCTTACTTTCAGCTATTTATAGCCTGTTTACAATGCTCCTGAGCTCTAAGAGACTTAGAGTCTTAATCTTGTTTGATCTGTCCCTTAACTATTTGATCCCCTCTATGGGCAAGCATGGCTCAGAGGTTTTCACCTTCTGACAGAGGAATAACCATATTCAGATATTTTGGATAGCTCATTGCGCTGTCTGGGGCTCTCTCGTGTCAAAGATGCCCCATAATGTTTGTTTTTATGAGCTATGCTGGGCTATTGATGCATTGTGCTACTTCTCAGCCTCTATGTAGGTTTGGAGAGGAGCTGTGCATGTTTTGGCCCTTTCAATGGTTAAAAAATGCATGCTTTCTATTAAAACAGAACAGCGCTTCCCTATCGTGGACCTTTGTTGAAAATAATGAATATTTCTGTTTTAAACAGAAAACACAGAAATACTGAGAATTCCCGCCCCTTTCTGTCCTTTTTGGACTTCAACAGTATGCAAAAATGATTAATTCCTTTAACGGGTCCGTCGTTGGGGTTATCGCAAGTCGCATTCAGCTCACTCCCTTTGTATTTCGTCAAACAACGAAAATACATAAAAACTGCGAAAAAAACATTGAAAATGGGCCTTCCGCGAACTTCAAATTTTATGTATTTCACTTCTTGGACCCTTTCAGGTCCAGGCTTCATCGCAATCAGCACTGCCCTGAGGTTCCTTTGTATTTCGTTATATAATGAAATACACGAAAAATGCATTAAAATTGGCTTTGGCACGGACCTGAAATCTTCTGAAACATTGTTTATAATACCTTCGGTCCACAAAATCGGGTTGCACATATATATATATATATATATATATATATATATATATATATATATATATGCAAAGGCCATGCCGCATGGTTTTCATCGATAGCGATTCGGTGATGCGATGTGGGTCGTCGATCTGCGCGTGGGATCGACTGTCCATGTTGAATCGGCGATCGAAATCGCTCATTCCACACAACCTGCGCTGATACCTGTGCCGATACTTCCATTGATGCGACTCACCGATAGCAATCATCGGCGATTGCTGATCGGCGGTGTCCAACTCCGATTGCCACTACTTGCGATTGTCGATTTGTGATTTGTCGCTTAGATCTAGGCTGTTGATCAACTAGATCTAACAACAGTTGTGCGTTCTTGAGTTTTAAGCCTGTGATAAGGGTTTTTTCATGATTTTGAAGTAATATAGCCTCCCGATAATGTTTTTTTGCCCTTCCAAGGGCTCTCCTCCCTCGCTTGTTTCGATCGATGGATGATCTTAAGCACTTTTGAAGACTTAGGGAGTTCTTTGGAGCATATTTGGATCTATTTGCATGATTTTAAACAAACTTTGAAGACTTTGGGAGTGTTTTGGATCCATTTTTGGGTCAAACACCAACAAAGCTAACATGACCCACTTGTATAAATAAGTGAAAGTCACTTTTACAATGGTATTTTATGAGCTACCCACTAAATTGTAACTTAAATAAAAGATAAAAAGACTTTGGAATTATAAGTAACTCACTTTTTATAATGGGTGAGAACACTTTTACATAAAGTAACTTTAAAACATAAGTTACATGTGCTTTTTGAAAAATAAACTCAACAAAAGAAAGAACTTGAACCCAAGACCTCTATTCTCATAAAGTAACTTTGGACCAAGTGAGCTAGTTTAAAGGTTAATAGTTTTTGGAAAAGAGGAAGGGTTTTTTTTTTTTTTTTTTTTTTTTTTTTTTTTTTTTTTTTTTTTTTTTTTTTTTTTAAGTCACTAAAGCTTTGGAGTGCGTGCTTACTTGAAAAAGTTCTTTTTGCCTACAAAAAAAAAACCACACAACCCAACTCGGACATGCAAAAAAACCAAACCTTGTGGCTTGAAGTTGGCTTTCGCCAGAAACTAAATATCTTTCTCAATGTTTCTGATTTTTTGAGATCACACTAAGGCACGACGAAAAAGAGCATACGCATGAGAAAACTCCTTCCTTTCTGTTTCTAATTTTTCCATGTCGCGCAGAGTCGCGGGGTAAAGAGCATACATAGAAATGAAATGTATAGATCTTGTAATAAAAAACAGAGAGCTAAATAAACTGAAATAGATAGAGAAATGAATAACTAAAACTGCAAATAAAGATTGTATACCTCCAGATCTTATAAATGACGTAGTTAAGGCTACCATAAACCTTTTCGTGTGAAACGAAAGGGGTTCCTCATTAGAGCAAATTGATCCAGGTGGATGTTGGTGGCCACCCACCTATCCCATTTGGATGCCCACAACTATCTCTTTTAGTTTTTCAGCTTCCTTAATTGTAGCACAATTTACTATTTTTAGCAGTTTTTCAGGTCCTGAACTTCCGGAGCCGTTTTGAGGCCCTAAACGACATTTTTTGGGAACTTTAGGGGCAACATGGGTCCATGGACCACTATTTCTCTTCCCAAAGTTGTAGTGCTCGGATAGATCTTTCTAACGAGCTGTTGTATGCGTCAAACGGAGATCGTATGCCAAAGTTACGACCTTGGGAATTGATGCACCAATTTACCCAAACGGGGCCCACAATTTGGCGTTTCATCTTCTAGGGTTAGGTTTCAGGATGTGAGGGGTTTTACATTGTTTCTCAACAATAAATATGCCTTCGAGCCTCATTGTAAGACAGTTAAGAGGCATGTATCCGCCACATCTCTTCTTAGAGATAAGCTACCATCGCCCTAGCTAGTTTATTTCCATTTCTGGTTGTAAGCATATTTCAGTATTTTCCATTAATGAAATGAAGTATTATTTCTGCTACATATTTGTGTATATGGATATCTCTGTATTTTGTTGTCTTCCTGTTTAAATCTAGATTAGTGGTATCAGAGCAGTCTGCTTTTTCTCTGTTTTTCTTTGCATGTCCCCAACGAGGTTGGTATATAAGGAGTTAGGGCTTGAACTGGTCGAACCTTTGCAAGATCAGCCTCGGATGAGAACAAAGATGAGGGGGCAGGAGATCCTATCAAAATCTTGCTCGAAGAAGCCCTCGAGCGACAAAGGAACGCGATGATGGATAGCTTTGTGCAGATCCTTCAGCAGCTACCCAGAGGCGATGCATCGGCTTCCAACAGCTACTTTGGAAACGCCACACCCTTTAAGGTACAAGTTAATTTTGAAATCCCCATCTTCGAGGGTCAAATAGACGCAGATTCTGTAGATAGATGGTTAAATCTACTAGATGGGTATTTTTCTGTTCATGAATTTTCGAGTTGGGAAAAGATTTTTTTCGATCTTCTCAAAGTAGCCCCCCACGTCAAGGACTAGTGGGAAATCTATTGCGAGCAGAAGAATGAAAGTACAGGCTCACTATTTTCAGCCGCACCCACTTGGGATTCATTCCAGGATGCCATTAAGGAGCTGTACTACCCTGTCAAAAGCTATGAGGACAAATACATAAAGTGGACCACGCTGCGACGGGGAAGGGACCAAGATGTGCCAGAGTTCACCAACATTTTTCATACCCTTCACACACAGTTGGGTATCAAAGATTCTGATCTGCATCTGGTACTCAAATACTATGGCTGCCTACACAGATACATCCAGGAAGAGATGGAGTTCCTGAACATTTCCTCACTCGACACGACGTACTGATATGCTGTCAAAATCGAGCAAAAGTTCAAACAGAAGAAGCGAGACTTTGGATCTGCGAATTCGAAGACCAAAGGACAAAGCCAAGGTGGGGTGACCCAAGACAACCCATCGAAGTTGCCAGAAAAGAACAACACCACGAAGTCGAAAAAGGACACAGGAAAGTGGTGTGAGTTCCACAAGAGCCCCACTCATAACACAAGTGAGTTTTGGACCAACCAGTCGCTGGTGGCTGAGTTGAAGGCTTCTGAATCATATGCATGTTCCAACCCTAAGCTAGAACCCGACAAGGGGAATGGAAAATGGAAGTAGATCATTGATGCGGATCCTAGCATCACTGTTGCCACCGCCAAGATCTAGAAAAATGAGCCTGAAGATCCAAAGGAGGGGGAACGTCTTTTTCACTCACGGATGTGGCTGAAGGGTTCGCCATTGCAATTCATTGTCGACAGTGGCAGCCAAAAGAACTTCATTTCAGTAGAGGTCGTGAAGCGGTTAGGCCTACCGACTACACCACACCCGCAACCATACAGTATCGGGTGGTTTCATGAAGGATGAGATCTCAAAGTTCACCAATAATGTCGCCTTCCCTACAGAATCAAGCCCTTCACAAATGAGTTATTGTGTGATGTTACACCACTAAATGTTTGTGATGTACTATTAGGCTAGCCATACTTTTGGAGACGACACGCTGTGTATGAGTCAAGGCCTCGTGCTGTCATTATTTCTTTGGATAATTCATTATACAGGATACCAGAGGTAGCCTCACCTACCACCACCTCTTTGATCTCTACTAAGAAAGGCGGCAAGCTCATCTCCTAGACTAGTAAATTCATCTGTCTGCCTCGCTCCCAAAGTAAGGGAGATCGTCACCACATCCATGACCCCCGCGAAGGGTTCCTCCATGCAACAGCAGCAGCAAAGGAATATGGTCATGACAGAACACACGAACAACTTCTCCTCACCCACAGGGGTACCACACAAGCTTCAGATGGGCAACAAAGTCTGGTTGCATTTGCAGAAAGAACGCCTTACAATAGTCCATCAAAAGCTCCGACCACTCCGACATGGTCCTTACAACATTACCAAGGCTATGGGAAACAATGCTTTGGAGCACAACATTCCTTGATTCCTTCGCTTGCACCAATTTTTCAATGTGGACCATTGTCCACCATGCTTCCCATCATTGCTGGACACATCAGAGATTATAGAACAACTCACCCGGGAACAAGTTTAGTAGATGGAGGAACTCAAAGCAATGGGGACCATTGCTTCCTAAGGGGGGAGGAATGATCCAGGTGGATGTTGGTGGCCACCCACCTATCCGATTTGGACCCCCACAACTATCTCTTTTAGTTTTTCAGTTTCCTTAATTGTAGCACAATTTACTATTTTTAGCAGTTTTTCGGGTCCTGAACTTCCGGAGCCATTTTGAGGCCCTAAACGACATTTTTTGGATAATCTGGGGGCAACATGGGTCCATGGATTGATGTTTCCCTTCCCAAAGTTGTAGTACTTGGATAGATCTTTCTAACGAGCTATTGGACATGTCAAACGGAGATTGTATGCCAAAATTATAACCCCGGGAAATTGATGTACCAATTTACCCAAACGGGGCCCACAATTTGGCGTTTCATCTTTTAGGGTTAGGTTTCAGGATGTGAAGGGTTTCCCATTGTTTCTCAACAATAAATATGCCTTCAAGCCTCATTTTAAGACAGTTCAGAGGCATGTAGCCGCCACATCTCTTCTCAGAGATAAGCTACCATCGCCTAGCTGGTTTATTTCCATTTCTGGTTGTACGCATATTTCAGTATTTTCCATTAATAAAATGAAGTATTATTTCCACTACATCTTTTTGTATATGGATATCTCTGTATTTTGTTGTGTTCCTATTTAAATCTGGATCAGAGATGCTCCTAACATAATAGAGCGGTCCTCTTGGCCCAAAATTAGTCAAAAACATTAGATCTAGGAAACCACAATCGGATGCAGTTGTACTGGCTTCGGATTTGGATTACCAACAGATGCAACCCTCAAATAGCTCTGATGCCATGTAGGAATTTATAGGGTAAATTCCTCATATAGAACACCAAAGGACACCGCTCACAAATAGATCACAGATCAATTCACCAATATTCTTGACTTGGTTAAAACCCTCAAAGAGGGAAACAGTCCACGGCTTGAGCCAATGCAGCCACTTCAGGAAATTTTTTAATAAAAGAAAGAAAATTTACATAAGCTTCTCTCATGAATGATCACCTTACAGATGAGCCTCCATGCTATTTAAATAGAGATCATCGACCAATTGGGTGTTAGGCCACGAATCAAGTGTCGTAATACCGAGGAGAGAATGAACCATCAAATCAATTCATGTCTATAAAATATCATGACCGTCAGATTGTAAGTTACAAAAAGTACATAATAAAGAAGCACACTTTACGTAACTCTACACTAGACCAAGTTATACTTAACTATTTCCTATGTGTCAGAATATCCTAACATACAATGTAATAAAAAAGAATGGGGAATTGTTGAGAGTAGGAAGAGGCCCTGTATGTAAAAAAATTTAATAGAAAATATCAGAGAACTTTGTTATTAGTTTCAAAGATTATTGTGGTGTGTGTTTTCAAGTTTGTGTTAATCTAATATTCATTTTTGAAGCTATTATCTTGAATTTGTTCCTATATGGTCAAGATAACTGTGGATATTATACATGATAGAATTATTTATTGCTCTATCATGGTTCTTCTAAATATTTGGCCATTAATTATGTAATAGAATTCATAACCATATTCTTTGTTACATTTGATTGAATATTATTTTGTTTCCTTCATTCTTCACTATACTACAACCGATGATTGACTTGAAATATGTGCACCTACCTTGCCTCTATTATCTAGATGGCACATGTATGCCCTGATGTTCTATGATCTTATACTTTAGTGGCCCTCTCTCCCAATAATTTCCATTAAATCTCATATCATTTACTTTCCGAACTCAATAACCAGTCTAAAATCCATATCCTATCAGTCTTTTTGATTGATAGGGTATCCAGTGAGAGAGCCCTCTCCAAGGTTAGGGGGACTTGACCTTAACCTACAAGTGGTTTGTGGTTACCTATGGGATCCCTTTCCTCAGCTTTAATGGATTTAGAGAGTGCTAACAGGGCCAAAATGATTTAAGTGCATGGATATTCATAATTAATCATTAAGTAGACTAAATGTGAGTATTAAGCTAAACACCCTTGATTGAGGGCATATATAAATGTTGTCCTAGATTTTCTGCAACGTTTTCCGGAATATCATCTATCCTTGATTCCTAGAGATCAAAATGTGTTCACTGATGCTTTAGCCACCTCAGCCAGTACATGCAATATAGCTTTCCATTTGAATAAGAAATATGAAATTGAGGTTAAGCATAGACCTACTATCCCAAACAATGTGAGATATTGGCAAGTTTTTACAGTGACAAATAGCTAGATAATTTTTTGCAATTGAAGGAAGAATTTGTTAATTTTCATATTGATAGGGGGAGTAAGGTTGACTATGATACAGATAAAATTGACTTCAATCAAATTATAGAAAATAATGATAAGCATGAATTAGATCTTGAAGTTTTGCAACTGAAAGACAATGTGATTCTGAGAGGTTTAGTTCCCTTGGAGGAATTGCTTGATTTTAATGACGTAGAACATAAGCCTAAGATTCCACCTACTAGGTCTGATGTGGAAGATATTAATATTGGGACTGAAGACAAGCCAACAATTATAAATCTTTCTAAGTCTCTACCTTCGAGAGAGAAGCAGAATACATTGATTTGTTGAGGAGTATTCTCATGTTTTTGCAAGGGGATACAAGGACTTGAGGGCGGATGAAAAAGGTATTATTCAATGCACCATTCCTATCAAATAAGATCAGAAACCTTTCAAGGAAAAGATAAGGAGAGTGAACCCTATTTTTCTGCCCTTAATTGAGAAAAAGGTAAGAAATATTTTTGATGCAAATATTATTTTCCCTTTGAGATTTTCTAAGTGGTTATCAAATCTAGTACTAGTGAGGAAGAAGATCAGAGATATAAGGTTATGTGTGGACTTTAAGAACCTCAATAAGGTTTATCTCAAGTACAATTACCCCTTTCAAAATATGGATCACATATTATAGCGGGTATTTGGTTCTAGTAGAATTTCATTGCTTGATGGTTTCTCTGGTTACAACTAGATTTTAGTGCATCCAGATGATCATGACAAAACAACCTTCACAACACCATGGGGAACATTCATGTATGTGAAAATGCCTTTCGGACTTATGAATGCAGGGGAAAATTTTCAGAGGGCAATGGATATTTATTTTGTAGATGAAAAAGATAGGTTCATTATGATTTATCTCGATGACATTATTGTGTTTTCTAAAATTGATGAAGATCATTTGTGTCATTTGAAACTTTCCTTTGAGAAGTGCAGGAAATTCAGTATCTCTTTGAATCCAAAAACGTTTATTTTTGGAATGGAAGAAGGTAAGATGCTAAGTCACATAATTTCAAAGGATGGCATAATAATTGACCCAAACAGGATTGAGGCAATCATGAAAATTGATCCCCCAATGAACAAAAAAGAGGTGCAGTCTTTCATTGGCAGTTTAAATTTTTTGAGGCAGTTTATTCCAAAGCTTGTTGAGATCATAAGAGCCATGACAAACATGTTGAGAAAGGATCGTGAAATTAAGTGGAATGTTGAAGAAAAAAGGTCATTTAGTGAGGTAAAGTTAGCCTTAACTCATGCACATATTTTGGCTAGTGCTGATTACATAAAGGATTTCATTATCTTTTCCTTTGCCTCGGAGCATACTATTGTGGCAGTGTTGATGTAGAAAAAATAGGAGGGTCATGAGTGCCTATAACTTGTATCAATAGAGGATTAAGGGATGCTTCTTTGAAGTATAATATAATGGATACACAAACCCTTTCCTTAGTGAAAACCTTGAAAGACTCCAGAGTGTACATTTTACATTCTCACATCATTGCTTTTGTTCCTAGTGTTGTGGTAAAGGATATCCTTACTCAAAATGATCCAGAAGGAAAGAGAGGTAAGTGGATAGATGTAATTTTGGAATATGACATTGATATCAGGCCAACTAAGCTCATAAAAGGTCAAGGACTAGCTAAGATGATGGTCGAGTCAAATGTACATGTATTAGACATAAATTTCATTGCAGCTCAAGACATCGAAGAGGAAGTTTCCAAACAAGCATCATAAAGGTTCATATCTTCTCCCTAGTATTCAAATATTATTTATGTTCTAAAACATTTGCAAGCCCCACCTGACATGATGATGACTAAGGAAAGGTTCCTAAAATTTAAAGTTGTTAGATTCTGTATTATAAAACAGTCTTTGTATTGGAAGGATGAAGGAGGTATATTGTTGAATTGTTTATTAGACAGTGAAGCAAATCAAGTCATGGAATAATTTCATGAGGGTGACTGTGGAGGCCATCTCTTCTAGAAGACTACAGAAAATAAGATCATGAGAGATGGATTTTATTAGCATTCACTATTCAGGGATGTTCATAAAATAGTGTCTACTTGTCATGAATGCCAAATTTTCGAAGGTAAGAAAAAGCTTCTACCTTTACCCCTGAAACCCATTTCAGTGGAGGTGCCATTTCAACAGTGGGGATTGGATTTTATTGGGGAGATTCATCCAAGTTCATCATCTCAACACAAATGCATTCTAACAACAACATACTATTTTACCAAATGGATAGAAGCAGTTCTTAGGATATTCCGACACATAGGAATATAGTTAATAACTTGGTCTAGTATAGAGTTAGGTAAAGTGTGTTTCTTTACTATGTACATTTGTAACTTACAATCCGACGGTCACGATATGTAGTGATCCGACAGTTCATTCTCTCGTCGATATTACCGACACTTGATCCGTGGCTTAACACCCGATTGGTCCATGATTTCTATTTAAAGCGCATGGAGGGTCATTTGTAGGTTAACCGTTCACGAGAGAAGCTTATGTAAATTTTCATTCTTTTATTAATAAATTGCCTGAAGTGGCCGGGTTGGCTCAGGCCGTGGACTGTTTCCCTCTTTGAGGGGTTTAACCACGTCAAAATACTGGTGTATTGATCTGTGATCTGTTTGTGAGCGGTGTCCTTTGGTGTTCTGTCTGAGGAACTTACCCTGTAAATTACTACATGGTATCAAAGCTATTTGAGGGCCGCGTCTGTTGGTGATCCAAATCTGAAGCCGGTACAACTGCATCCGACTGCCATCTCCTAGATCTGCTATTTCTGACTGCTTTCAGGCCGAAAGGACTACTCTGTTATTTTAGGAGCATCTGTTCCAGTGAGGAACCCCTTTCGTTTCACACGAAAAGGTTTCTGGTAGCCCTAGCTGCATCATTTTTAAGATCTGGAGGTATGCAGTGTTTATTTGCAGTTTACAGTTATTTTCTCTCTGTTTATTTCGGTTTCTGTTTATTTAGCTCTTTTTTATTACCGGATCTATACCTTTCATTTATGTGTATGCTCTTTTCCCTACGACTCTGTGCGATCTGGGAAAATCAGAAATAGAAAGGAAGGATTTTTCTCATGCGTATGCTCTTTTCCGCTGCGCCTTAGTGTGATCTCGGAAAATCAGAAACATTGAGGAAAATATTTAGTTTCCGGGTAAAGCTAACGTTAAGCCGTAAGGTTTGTTTTTTTTTGTATGTCCGTGTTGGGTTTTGTGTTTTTTGTTTTGTAGGGAGAAAAAAATCTTTCTCAAGCAAGCACACAATCCAAAGCTTCAGTGACCAAGAAAAAACAAAGCCCCCCCCCCCTCTCTCTCTCTCTCAAAATTTTTGTTTAGCTCACTTGGTTCAAAGCTAATTTATGAGAGTAGAGGTATTTAGTTCAAATCTCCTTTTTGTTGGAAAAGGGGCATTTTTTTCATTTCCTCACATTCCCGCACTTCGTCGGCGCCTTCATCAACTTTTCTTCAAAAAGCCATAACTTCTTCATCCGAAAGCCGTTTTTAGAGCCATTTTTTTTTAACCAGCCAATTTTTTTGAGATCTTTCCATTGGAACACTTAGTTTCAGCATATATAGCTTCATTTTCTGTTAAAATGGAAATTGCATGCCAAGTTATTCTTGACAGCACCAAATACTTCCAATGGTGGTCCTACATTGTGGATTTACTTAGAAGTAAAGGTCTTTACAGAATAGCCTCAGGCCAAGAAACCAAACTGAAAGATGAAGAGAAAGTAGCTAAATGGGAAAATAGGAAATATCAAGCACGTGGGTTGATAAGGATGTCTATTTCTCCAGATCTTAGATTCCATATTGTAGAACTTGGTACTCCTGATAAAGCAATGGAGCAGCTTACTAAAGTTTTTGGAATCAAAAATGAACTTAGAGCCCATCAGCTTGAAAATGAGTTGCTTACATTGGACCCCAATAATGTTTCTTGCATTGAAGATTTTTTGTCGAAATTCAAGACCCTTAGATTTCTCTTGGAAGGTGTTAAGGTTAATAAAGAAGATAGTAACCTTATCTATTCCATTCTTACTAAGTTGGGACCAACCTACTCTGTGTTTGTTTCCACCTTCCATTCTACAAGAGAAGCCTTCATTTCTCAAGGACAGGACTACAAGCCCCCTTCCTTTGATGCTTTTTGTGATTCTTTAATAAGAGAAAAAGAAAATCTCTTACACCTGGGTCTTCTTAATCTTTGAAACTCTTCTAAGAAAGCGTTAACCGCCCAGCAGCAACCAAATTCAAAGAATCATAAGAAGTCGTATCCTAAAAAGAATGGTCCTAAACCAAACAAGGTTCCTAAGAAATTCCAGCCTCAAAATGAAAAATAATTTCACCAGAATGATAAGGAAAATAAAGGTAAGAAGACTGATAGACATTGCCACTTTTGTAATCGAGAAGTCCACTTAGAATCTAAATGCTTTAAGAAGATGGAAGCCTTGGAAGTAGCAATGAAGAAGCATAACATCCATTTGGAGCACTCTTCAAATTCATCTTCAGGAACGACACTTTCTGCATGTGGTTGTCAAGCATCTTGGTCTGGCTATGCACTAAATGTATCTTCTTCCTCTCATTCTCATGACTGGCTCATTGATTCTGGAGCTTCTTATCACATGGCCAAAAACAAAGCCATGTTTTCTTCTTTAAATGATTGTAACACCAAAAATATATATGTTGGTGATGATAGATCTCTTAGTGTTGTAGGGACTGGAACTGTTCATATAGACAATGGTCGATTTAATGATGTATTATGTGTTCCAACCTTATCCTACAACCTTCTATCTGTATATCAGATAACTCATTCAGGTGAAGGTAAAATCGTTGAATTTTCACCTCACGATGTTGTAATTAAGGACCTAAAGGGTCCTAGACAGATTTTAGCTACTGGAATTGTTGATGATTCTACAAGGTTGTATAAGTTTCACAACTATGGGTCATCAAATCTTCCCTCGGTATTTATTGCTCATAATGATGAAGTGAGCAAAATTTGGTCGGTATTTGTTGCTCATAATGATGAAGTGAGCAAACTTTGGCATGAGCGATTTGGTCACTTAAACTATCACTCCCTTCAGAATCTATGTAAAGAAAATATGGTGACAGGTCTTCCAATGGTATCTTGGAGAGATGGTGTTTGTTCCAGATGTGTACTCAGAAAACATCATCGGGACAGTTTTGAAAAACATGCCTCTTAGCACGCCTCAGCCCCTTTACAGCTTGTGCACAGTGATTTATGTGGTCCACTTCTAGTTGTTTCCTTCTCTGGCTACAAGTATTTCTTAACTTTCATTGACGATTTCTCCAGATGCACTTGGGTATACTTCTTAAAACTCAAGAGTGAAGTATTTAACAAATTCTTGGCCTTTAAGGCCTTTGTTGAAAAACAATCTGGACATCAAATTCTTAAGCTAAGATCTGATAATGGTGGAGAATATGTTAAAAACGACTTCATCAACTTTTGCACTAAGAATGGAATTCAAATGCAACGTACTGTTCCATATACTTCAAAACAAAATGGTGTCGCTGAAAGGAAGAATCGCACCTTAAAGGAAATGGCTAATTGTATGCTTCAATCTAAAGGACTTAGTCTTAATTATTGGGAAGAAGCAATTAACTGTGCAAATTACATAATAAATTGCACTCCTACTAAAGTTTTAAAGAATATCACTCCTGAAGAAGCATGGAGCTCAATTAAACCAGATATGAGTCACTTTCGTGTTTTTGGAAGTGAAGCATGGGCCCATATTCCAGATGAGAAACATAAAGCTTTCGAACCCAAGAGTGAAAAATTTATTTTTGTTGGATATTCTGAAGATGTCAAAGGATATAGAATTATTCCATTTAAGTCCAAAAATGTTATCATTAGAAGAGATGTGAAGTTTGATGAAAATAAATCGGCCTACGAGCCTAGTTCGACACATGTGCCACCTCTCTCTATCTCTTCTACTTTTGAACGTATTTCTTCTTCAGATGATGAAATTGAGGATGAAAATGCTCCCCCACCTTCTCAGGATCCTCCTTCAGCTCCTTCACTTCCAAAATGGGTCTGTGCTACTTGGGATGCAGCAGGAGATCTTGCCGGTGATCCTACAGATCAGCACCGTACACGTTCTCAATTCGAAAGAGCCTCCTCTTTACTGGCTCAAGTCTCAACAAATTATGATCCTGACACCTTTACAGAAGCTTCAGGCCATTCAGATTGGGACGCAGCTATGAATGAAGAATATCGTTCATTATTGGCAAACGATACATGGGATCTTGTTCCTCTACCAAAGGGACAAAAACTTGTTAGATGCAAATGGGTTTACAGAACCGAGTATGGACCAGATGGGAAAGTTGATAAACATAAAGCTCGTCTTGTTGCTAAGGGATTTTCACAAGTTGAAGGCATTGACTATACTGAAACCTTCTCCCCTATTGCCAAAATGAACTTTGTCTGCCTTGTTCTTTCCCTTGCTGCCTCTTTAAATGGGGAAGTCCATCAGATGGATGTTAAATCTGCCTTCTTGCATGGGGACTTGCATGAAGAAATCTATATGGAACAACCCATTGGCTTCATCCAAACAGACTCCAGCCTTGTATGTCGACTTAAGAAATCTCTTTATGGTCTCAAGCAAGCTCCTCGGGCTTGGTAGCCAAAAGGATAGCTTTCTTTTAGAATCTGGCTTTTCTAGGTGTCATTCTGACAATACTGTCTACACCAAGAAAGTGGGCAAGTCTCTTATCATTCTTGTTCTTTATGTTGATGATCTTATCCTCACTGGCAGTGATCCCAACCTTATCAACCATGTGAAGTCCAGCCTTAAAAAGAAGTTTGAAATGACAGACTTAGGACATTTGCATTATTTTCTCAGTCTTCAAGTCTTGCAATCCAAGGAAGGTATTTCCCTTTCCCAATTCAAGTATGCCTGTGATCTTCTACGCCATTTTCACATGGAAGACTGTAAGCCAGCTCCTTCTCCCTTTCAGTCTAGAGTCAAACTTTCAGTCACTTGTACTTCCCCAGAAGTTGATGCTACCTTATGCCGTCAACTTGTAGGGAAACTTTTGTATCTAGCCCCTACACGTCGTGACCTTTCCTTTGTTGTTGGCCTTGTTGCTAGGTTTATGCAAACCCCACTTGAAAGTCATTGGAAAGAAACTAAAAGAATGCTTCGTTATGTTCGAGGTACAGTTCATTTTGGAATTCATTACAGTGCCGAAGCATCTCCTCTATTGGTTGGTTTCACTGATTCCGATTGGGCTGGTGACCCTGATGATCGGAAGTCTATTGCCGGTTATGCGTTCACTCTTGCTTCAGGACCTATTACATGGGCTTGCAAGAAACAAGGTGCCATTTCTCTTTCTTCATCAGAAGCAGAATATCGTGGTGTCGTAGAAGCTAGTAAGGAAGCCTTGTGGCCTCGACAGATCCTATCAGAGTTTGGCTTTCAGCAGTAGCATCCTACCACACTTTGGTGTGATAATCAAAGTGTCATTCAACTATTCAAATATCCAGTCCAACATCAGCGTAGCAAACACATTGAACTACACATGCACTTCATCAGAAAGCTCATTCACGACCATGTTCTTGAAGTGCAATATTGTTCAATAGATGATCAAGTTGAAGACATCTTTACAAAGGCTCTCATGGAGGCAAAGTTTACTAAACTTTGATTTATGGTTGGAGTTCAGGAAGTTGTCACTAAGGGGGGATAGGCTCTAGTGCCTCCTTCCTTCTCCTATTGTGTCATATTTGTAAATCCGCCAATCCTATCCCAAGTTGTTCTTAAGGGGGGATGTTAGGATATTCCGACACATAGGAAATAGTTAAGTATAACTTGGTCTAGTATAGAGTTAGGTAAAGTGTGTTTGTTTACTATGTACATTTGTAACTTACAATCCGATAGTCACGATATGTAGTGATCTGACGGTTCATTCTCTCCTCGGTATTACCGACACTTGATCCGTGGCTTAACACCCGATTGGTCCATGATTTCTATTTAAAGCGCATGGAGGGTCATTTGTAGGTTAACCATCCATGAGAGAAGCTTATGTAAATTTTCATTCTTTTATTAACAAAATTCCTGAAGTGGCCGCGTTGGCTCAGGCCGTGGACTGTTTCCCTCTTTGAGGGTTTTAACCACGTCAAAATACTGGTGTATTGATCTGTGATCTATTTGTGAGCAGTGTCCTTTGCTGTTCTGTCTGAGGAACTTACCCTGCAAATTCCTATAGATAATGTTTAGTGTCATAGAGATACAAAATAGTGTTACAAAATATAAAAACATAAAACCTAAAACAAACAAACAATATCCTAATAACATGAATTAAATAATGATAATGATTAGTATAATAGTGTTACAAAATAGTAAAACATAAAACATAAAAAGAAACAAACAATAGGAGTAGTCTACCCAGGTGGTAGAATGGCCAAGTTTCCGGCGCTGCAGGGAAAAACCTTCGGCTCCGGCTGCCGGCAATTCCTCCCCAGCTCCTCCACCCTCGCGAGCTCCACCCAGCTCCGCCACCCTCCACATTTAATGATGTCTGACAAGAGTTGTCTTGCGGCCATTCACACCTCAATTCAATTCGAATTTGGGAATTGACCGCGGGTTGCATTCTACCCGGCACTCCCCTGCAGCTCACCAAGGCACCAGAACAAGCGAAACCGGAAGGCCAAGAACAGGTTCGAGGCTGCAAGCTGTGGCATCTCATTCCTTCATACAACCATCGTTTGCATTCTCTCTACTCACGACATGCGCAGCTCCAGGGGAGCAAAGGATTTAATGGTTGCAATCACACAATTCTGCCATCTCGCCATTAAATGGTCTGCAAGGTCTCGTACATGCATCTGATCAGGTAGCATCACTTCTATATCTGAATGTAGCGGAAGAATGATTTGAATTTTCTATAATTGCTTTCGAGCATTGATTTATGCCTTTTGAGCCTGGCGCATTTAATTTACAATTTGCGTGGCAGTCAGGGAAAATTTTCCTTAAAGATTTGCAGCCCTCTTTGTCCCAACACTACCAATCCTCCTCACAATTGTTGCTAGCAGACCCTCAATAGGCTACCACTTACATGGGCCCAGCACTGGCTAACTGCCCGCCTCTGCCGGACTAAATTCCGAGAAGAAAATATCAAAGTGTGAGAAGAGAGGCCTAAGCCCAGATACGACTGCTTCCGACCCTCCCACCAGAAGAAAGAAGACGCAACAATCTGTTTACACCTCCGGCCCCTCTGCGTCTGGCCGGTCTGATGCAACAGAGGAAGTTAGGGCAATGATGGGTGATTTCTCAGACAGCATTAAGAACATTGTGAAAACTTATAACCTCTGAGTCCGGACGTTGGTAAAAGTTAACCAGAGGTTTACATCCATAGAGATAAATCTTGGTCGGAGGTGGGAGTGTCCCATGCAGGTTCCTCCAAGATCTCAAATGCTGCAAGATCAATGGGAAGAGCAGCAAAAGCTTGAAAGGGAGGCACAAGCAAAAATTTTGGAAGTGTTGTTCGAGTTGGAATTGGCGATCTCTGAAGACCCCGATAGCCGCAAATGATTTCAGTTTTTTCGCATATCGTTGGCGAGAAATATAGAAAAAATTAGCATTTTATTTTGTTGTTTTGTCATTTTGGTACTGGCTTTTTTGGTCGCTAATTTTAGTTAAAGAGAAAATTTGGGTAACCATTCTTATCGAGTGGAAGTGATTGCAATACAACACAGGTAATTTTAAACTTCTGAAAACCTGTTTATCTCGGAATACTACGGGAACAAAATACAAAGAACCTACGAGAGGCGTGGACTAAAACTGCATGGTACATTCCTTAAAAAAAACAGAGGTTTATAGATTTGCACAGTATGATGCATCCCCACAAGCAAGAACAATGAAATAACAGAGTTATGTACATGGACATACATTTGATTGTATCTGATAATTCTGGATAACCCCAATATTTGCAATCTCTATCTGTTGATCCTGTTCCATAAAGCCTTCCTTTAGTTCAGAGGGAGCGCCCATATACAAAATGAACTAGGCAAGCCGCAAGGAGTCTCATCTTAGGGGAAATTTTGCATGACAAATAGCTGGCATTCTTTTGTGCCGATTATGTTCATGGTCATTGGATTTCCTCCCCTTAATCTTAGTATCAATAAAAGGTTTTGGGATTATATTCTTTTGCAAGTCTCCTGGCTTGTGTATTGAGATAGGTAGTGTCTAATAACTCCATCTCCAGCCTCTCCAATTCTTGGAGAAGGACAATGGGATTCATGTTTTGTTTTATCTATTTGTCTTCTCTCTTTACGCTTTTTTATCAATTCTTTGATTTTTGTTGTTTTTATCTTTCCATGCTATTTGATCTGATTCGTATATAATCTATGCTTATGGATCATGATTTTGGACTTATGCAGAGTCTAGAATTGACTACATATGTATACATTTGCAAGAAATTGATGGATTGCTGGACAGAGCACTTGTGCTTCAGTAACATCTACAGTCACTAGTTTTGGAGAATATGCGGAAGTGAATTTTCCAGAAGCCTTTTTCTGCAAATATTACAGTTGATACTCCTTTTCCCCCAGATATCCATGAAAGTTACATGGCTGGCAACCGTATAGGGTACAGAAGCAGGCGACACAAGGCATGCTATCCTTTAGACAGCTATTCTATGAGAATTCACAAAATGTAATCCACATGAGCTTTGCTATAAAGTAAACCGTTTGAATTGTGCTAGAGGACGATGCCTTGGCAGAAACCATCACTGCAGCACCTAGAATTGCATTGCAAATGCCTTTTCTCTTATGCGTTATGCAACTAATTTTTTCAAGCATAGGAAGATCAACTTCCCCTAACTTCAATAGGTGATGGAAGCTCCCTCTGACAGGTAGACATGAACATAGGACGATTCACAAAACACACACCCATAATTCAAGTAAGCTTAGAAACCAGATAAAGTTCTAGTAGCATTGTTCTGGCCAACTTGAATGAAATGGAATAATTGGATGCCCAAGATGCAGACGAAACACTCCAAGTCTTGTGGATTTAAAGAATAATTATGTATGAACAGAGTATAGAGAGCTCTTTGGTCATGAACCTGACAAGAGTGGCATGCTTGTCAGATCTGCTTCAGATGAACTCGCATTTTGCATTTGAAAATCTAATCAGATGTAAGAAATCAGGTGTGTTTTCAAGCAGACTGTGAAAAATGTAAGACAAGTAAGTTACAAGCTTATATATGTTAAGTGTAGTAGTCAATTTGTTGACGAGTACTCATTCCAAAGTAATAGATTGCCACAAATTGGAATGCAATATTTTTACACCAATAGCTTTCACAGCAATGAATAATTCTAAATACTTAGAAGTTCATTCAGTTGTCAAGGACTAGTGCATTTTTCTAGTGAATGGAATTCTGATCTATCCATATTTCAATTACCAAATTTCATTGTCAGTCATTTATGCTTGAAGGCAATAACAAAAAGAAATAGTAAGGTTGCCTCTTGAGCATGATACCCCAAAATTTATCAGAGAATGAGGAGCTGAAGGAGACTGTCACTATGGAACCATGTAGTACAATTGTAATGCATCAGTTCATTCAAAGATTAGGCTTCTGAGTACCAAAGGGCAGGAATCAAGATCTTAATCACATAGGTGTTTAATGTAGTTATTTCCACTCTATAGGACCATGTTAGTCATGTTGTGTTAAGATTTGGAGTCCTTAAATAGCTTTTGTTCTTCATCTCAATATTTATTCTGTCCGCTCAAAACTGGCAATAGCTTTTGTAGTTGCATTGTGGTAGTCACCATATTACCACTGACAACCAATACTACTTGAAGATATGGTAGTGGCTATGTGGAGTCCGTAATACACCCTTGTGAGTATTGAATGGATTCTTCAGTGTATTTTTCCGTAGAAGTTTGTAATAACTTGTTCAGGTAATTCATTATATTGTATGGTGGTTTGTGTCTTTTGGACAATGTCACTCTAATATGTGGGCTACAAATAAATTCATTAGCTATTCATGAAGTATTTTAGAAAAGCTTGAAGTGTGAGAGGAAATAAGTTATTTAGGCCACATTTGTGTGTCTGGACAGTTTTTTGGATCTGCTTTTATCTTAAACAGAATGACATGACCATGCTATTGAGCAGGACATTTAAAAGAGTTAAATGGCAAGATTTACCCAGTTATAGAGCCAGTCAATCACATGGCCAAAGTAGTTCTCTCAACGAATTGTGTTGGTTTTACAGCCTTCCCTTGTCAGTCTGTTCTTCCTAGACACTTGGAATAATGTTTGTTAAAGTCCTATAGCAGTGGAGTAACTTGTACTTAACTGTAATTTCAGGAAAAAGGACAAGGCTGCGGCTGCAGGGAAGCTTGCAGAGTGCCAGGAAACCATACGTGTTCTTAGTAAGCAGTTGAAGGCTCTTGCTTGCCCAGTGGACTCCATGGAATTTCCATACGAGGCAGAAAAGGCATAGTCAGGAAAAGGTACATCTTTCACTCTAGGGTGAGATCTGTTTTTCCAATAAGAACTAGTTGAGACTAGAGATTCAAAGCATGCTGAGGAGAGCCTGACAAATTGTCAATTTTTCTATGGCAGAGAGCTGAAAGGGAACAAAGATATGAACTGGATGCTCCTTGGAGTCCTCTAGCCAAAGTGCTTCATGGGCATCAGAACCTGAGAATATCAGCACAGCAGATGGCAGAGGACATGCTAGTGAGTGGACTAGTGAATCTGGCCTTGTTGCTCCTGATCTATATAAAGTGAACATACCAGATTCACCAATTGTAGATTATTTGGATGGACGTTTAACAATGCATACCTACTCTGATACGGAACAAAGCTCGCCAGCAGGGTCTCCAGTGAAATCTACACGACAGAGAAACAAGTTCACATGTTTCTCATCAGGAAGTGAATTCCCAAAGTCTGTCAAAACATATGGAGGGGAGTCACCTACATCTTCATCATCATCATCTTCTTTAGCCTCCACTTTCTTTTCAAAGTCACGGGAGTAGCTTATGTAAGCACTTTCATGTGCCAGAAGAAGTCACTAAATGGATAAGCAAGGAATTGGGAAAATTATAGCTCGTTTTGCCAGCAAAGAGCATAAATGTGACTTTAATTCATTCTAACATGGCTTGTGATGTGGCTATTGAGCGGCAATAGCCTTGCAACTAGAATGCATGTTAGCGGGAACTTCAAAATTATTACATTCAGTTTTGTATATTTACAGCTTTGGAATATAGCCTTCGTTTATATTGAAAACTTGTGGCCATGAATATACTGCTAAATAAACTTGATTTGTAGCTGTAGTTAGTTTGGAAGTTTAATCGAGTACTTGTGAAGAAAGAGTGAAGATTCAGCAGGTTAATAATTGCAGAGCCATGAACCTATGCTATTTTTAGATGTTTTTGAACATTTTGCTATCTTTAGTTCATTTTACGTTGAACTGGTAGCAAAGAAAATTATTCCCTTATTAGTAAAACCTATTTTCAATCTTATGTGTTGCCAATTACTTGATTTTCTATTTACCAATTGCAAGTAGAGAGGTATCTACGTACAAGTAATTTTAACATCACCCCTTAGTGTTTACCTGGGGAAATATTATTGCATTATCTCATTTGTATAAAAGTATCACATCATTAACTTATATTGATAGTTTGCATTGTATTGAGCACTCCCCTTTATTGACAGTTTATTCAGATTTTGTACCATTTCATATCTTCAGACCTCTCTTTATGGGTCTTTCAGGTCTGCTAAGCCTTCCTTTATGCTGCTTTGTGATGGTTTATGCTGCCTATCATAATATCTTCCCCATATGGGCTCTAGCTGAATATCGTCATCATGTTCTGCAATCATAATGTATATGTTTGTCATATCTATCATATTTCTTAAAGGTAATTTTTTGGCTATAAACTGAATTTTTTGGGAGGTTAGAATGATCTCTAAGCATTTGAAATAAGATGGTTTACTAGTTTGTAATATTTAATGATTGCAATACAATCTGTGTAATAAGCTGGTAAGATAGTGTTTGCTATGCAATCATTGCATGAATGAAGTACCTAGTGATGTCTCTCTGAAATAGTAATTAACTTTCTATGGATTGGACTATCATTGAAATGGTTTTATCATTAATCATGCTTGTGGTGTTAATATTTATATCACTCAGATAATGATGGAAGAATTTTTGTTACCCATAATGCTTATGGTTTTTGTTCACCATTAGTTTCACTTTCTCACAAATAGTTTGAGAATGAACAGCAAAATTAGTGTTGCCCTTGATTCTTCTTGCTTTGCTCTCTCAATTGTTTTCATTCTTTATTATGAGAAGAATGGGTGCAATATAAAAAGAAGCCATATATGATGCACTTTCTTAATCCTGTCATGAAACTTTTGGTATCTTGTAAAACATAAGACCTGATAACTATCACATCATATTAAAATTGTTAACAATATGGACAGCGTTAGACAAATTGATTTTCAGGTTTCTAAAGATTGCAGAAAGGATTTGATTACTTTCAACAAAACCTTAATTTTTTATTTTGAATGGAAAATCTAATTTGACAATAACAAAGTCAGAATTATATTTTTGAAGTTCTTTAATAAACTTTTTTCCATCTTGTTTAAACATTTACGATCTTCAAAACTACATGGCTTGGACATTTTTCGGAAAGGATCAGTTGTATCATTGAATGTAATCGCGTGCACTCTTTGGTGTTTGTGATGTGAGAGCTTATTTTATCACACAAACAGAGTGATGCTTATGAAGATGCCTCTAAGATCCTTATCGAAATTTTGAAACTTTAAGTTCTTTAAGCTCAAACATAATTTACAGCAATGACAAAATACCAAAACTACCCTATATTTATCCACATTCTATAAAATAATGCAAAGGATCTAAACGAATTTTTATTCTCGACAAAAAATGTAGAAGTTTGTTTCTTGTACATTTTCTTGTATTGTTTCTTGTCGCTAATTGCAAATAATCCTCTTAGCTCTCTTACAAGAACAGCCAAAACACCAACTGCATATTTTCTAGTTTTTATCTAAGAATCCCTTTGTAAAAGAAAAACTAGTGCAATACTTGGAGGAAGTGGAGTGGTCACATGGGAGATTTAGCATAGTAGACCATCATGATGGATGTGATTTCTTGGAGAAATATTGACATTTCATTACTTATGAAACACTGAGCATGAGCAAGATTTGCTTTGATTTAAAAAGACTAGGTCCTTACTATCATGATAAATCCACAAGCACAAGATCTGAAATACAGAGAATTCAAGCCAAAATATAGTCGTGGTCTAGGAAAACCATTGGGATGAAATCCAAGGTGGAGACGGGAAGAGTGATTGGGTGATTGAGAAATAATAGTGTTATTAAGATTAAATTCCTTATAAACATAGTAAAGAAACCTTTCATCACTGATCAACAACCAACGAAGAAATCACATAGCATATCAATATCTCTCTAAAATTAAAGATCTGAGGTGTTTGGAAGGATCAGACAACACCATAATGTATTAATGATAATCACATAACCATGAACCAGTTACTTTTCTCAAAATACATCTGTCCATGTACATGGAATATATCACATTTTTCAATAAATTTGTCTCCCATACAAAAAACCATAATCATTGCATGTTGGGGAAAAATAAAACATTAACAGGTTCTTCTTTAGTGAAAGAACCATGCTATGATAGAACCCAAAAAAATGATAACAAAAACCCATTCGCACAAAGGGAATCTATATTGATGGTCATCAATGATTTATGTTGCAATGGATGGTGATCCTATGTTATATTTGACATCTACATATGTGCTTAAAAATTCTCTGGACATTATATCAGTGGACATCTTTTCGATATCTGCAGAGCGATTGATGGTAAAATGTTGGAATTGACAACTCAAATTTATTGATTCCTTATGAAGAGGTTTTGAATTGTCCTTCTGAACCCAATAGATGCCTTTCATCTAATTACATATAACTCCGAGTTGGTGAAGACTTCAATATCAACGACATCATGTCATTTTGCCTCTTTTAGCCCTTCAACAAGGGCAATGTAATATGCCTCATTATTTGTCGTAATTCTAGGCACTTCTCTCTTTCCATGAAATAGATGATTTCTTGCCATATTGTAAAGGACGAATTTAATAACTACTCGACCTGGATTTGGAAAGCAGGACACTTCAATGTATAAGCGCCACTTTTGCACCACTTAAAAAACCTGAAAAATAAAATAACAATAAATTCATGTTAAACAAGTAGACAATTATCTATTTCCTAATATTCAACATGTTTTTCAATCATATATAATTCTAAAAGAAGATAATTTGTGGTCATTTACACTGCAACACTTTCAATATTGACAACTATTCTGCAAAAAACACATCTAGCAATCACCACTTTATTGAAATTGCTTGCAAACTCTAAAAATATTTATCCTTACCCGTTGTCCATACACCAAAAACCACATAACCCTAGACTAACAAAGCATTGTCTAAGCAAAGCATGATTCATGTATATGCCTTATGTGTGACAGAAATGCCATTTGTCATATAACATCACAAGTGTTTTCACTTTTGACAAGGTGTGTGTTTTGTGAATCTTCCTATGTTCATGTCTACCTGTCAGAGGGAGCTTCCATCACCTATTGAAGTTAGGGGAAGTTGATCTTCCTATGCTTGAAAAAATTAGTTGCATAACGCATAAGAGAAAAGGCATTTGCAATAAAATTCTAGGTGTTGCAGTGATGGTTTCTGCCAGGGCATCATCCTCTAGCACAATTCAAATGGTTTACTTTATAGCAAAGCTCATGTGGATTACATTTTGTGAATGCTCATAGAATAGCTGTCTAAAGGATAGCATGACCTGTGTCGCCTGCTTCTGTACCCTATACGGTTGCCAGCCATGTAACTGTCATGGATATCTGGGGAAAAGGAGTATCAACTGTAATATTTGCAGAAAAAGGCTTCTGGAAAATTCACTTCCGCATATTCTCCAAAACTAGTGACTGTAGATGTTACTGAAGCACAAGTGCTCTGTCCAGCAATCCATCAATTTCTTGCAAATGTATATGTATGTAGTCAATTCTAGACTCTGCATAAGTCCAAAATCATGATCCATAAGCATAGATTATATATGAATCAGATCAAATAGCATAGAAAGATAAAAACAACAAAAATCAAAGAATTGACAAAAAAGCGTAAAGAGAGAAGACAAATAGATAAAACAGAACATGAATCTCATTGTCCTTCTCCAAGAATTGGAGAGGCTGGAGATGGACCTATCTCAATACACAAGCCAGGAGACTTGCAAAAGAATATAATCCCAAAACCTTTTATTGATACTAAGATTAAGGGGAGGAAATCCAATGACCATGAACATAATCGGCACAAAAGAATGCCAGCTATTTGTGATGCAAAATTTCCCCTAAGATGAGACTCCTTGCGGCTTGCCTAGTTCATTTTGTATATGGGCGCTCCCTCTGAACTAAAGGAAGGATTTATGGAACAGGATCAACAGATAGAGATTGCAAATATTGGGGTTATCCAGAATTATCAGATACAATCAAATGTATGTCCATGTACATAACTCTATTATTTCATTGTTCTTGCTTGTGGGGATGCATCATACTGTGCAAATCTATAAACCTCTATTTTTTTTAAGGAATGTACCATGCAGTCTTAGTCCACGCCTCTCGCAGGTTCTTTGTATTTTGTTCCCGTAGTATTCCGAGATAAACAGGTTTTCAAAAGTTTAAAATTACCTGTGTTGTATTGGAATCACTTCCACCGGATAAGAATGGTTACCCAAATTTTGTCTTTAACTAAAATTAGGGACCAAAAAAGCCAGTACCAAAATGACAAAACAAAAAAATAAAATGCTAATTGTTGCTATATTTCTCGCCAACGATATGCGAAAAAACTGAAATCATTTGCGGCTGTTAGGGTCTTCAGAGATCGCCAATTCCAACTCCAATAACACTTCCAAAATTTTTGCCTGTGCCTCCCTTTCAAGCTTTTGCTGCTCTTCCCATTGATCTTGCAGCATTTGAGATCTTGGAGCAACCTGCATGGGACACTCCCACCTCCGACCAAGATTTATCTTTATGGATGTAAACCTCTGGTTAAATTTTACCAACGTCCGGACTCAGAGGTTATAAGTTTTCACAATGTTCTTAATGTTGTCTGAGAAATCACCCATCATTGCCCTAACTTCCTCTGTTGCATCAGAGCGGCCAGACGCAGAGGGGCCGGAGGTGTAAACAGATTGTTGCGTCTTCTTTCTTCTGGTGGGAGGGTCGGAAGCAGTCATATCTGGGCTTAGGCGTCTCTTCTCACACTTTGATATTTTCTTCTCGGAATTTAGTCCGATAGAGGCGGGCAGTTAGCCTGTGCTGGGCCCATGTAAGTGGTAGCCTATGGAGGGTCTGCTAGCAACAATTGTGAGGAGGATTGGTGGTGTTGGGACAAAGAGGGCTGCAAATATTTAAGGAAATTTTTCGCTGACTGCCACGCAAATTGTAAATTAAATTCGCGAGGCTCAAAAGGCATAAATCAATGCTCGAAAGCAATTACAGAAAATTCAAATCATTCTTCTGCTACATTCAGATATAGAAGTGATGTTACCTGATCAGATGCATGTACGGGACCTTGCAGACCATTTAATGGCAAGATGGCCGAATTGTGTGATTGCGACCATTAAATCCTTTGCTCCCCTGGAGCTGCGCATGTCGTGAGCAGAGAGAATGCAAACGATGGTTGCATGAACGAATGAGATGCCACAGCTTGCAGCCTCAAACCTATTCTTGGCCTTCCGGTTTCGCTTGTTCTGGTGCCCTGGTGAGCTGCAGGGGAGTGCCGGGTCGAATGCAGCCCGCGGTCAATTCCCAAATTCGAATTGAATTGAGGTGTGAATGGCGGCAAGAAAATGATGGAACTCTTGTCAGACATCATTAAATGTGGAGAGTGGCGGAGCTGAGCGGAGCTCGCGAGGGTGGAGGAGCTGGGCAGAGGAATTGCCGGCAGGCGGAGCCGGAGGTTTTTCCAGACAGCGCCGGAAACCGGGCCATTCTACCGCCTGGGTAGACTACTCCAAAACAATATAGTAATAACAATTATTAAATAATAATAATCATTAGTGTAATAGTGTCACAAAATAGTAAAGCATAAAACATAAAACAAACAAACGATATAGTAATAACATGAATTAAAATTGCCCACGGGGCTTTGGATTGACGGTGAATGGGTGCACTGTTAGGGCACTCCTTGCGATAGGTCACCGGTTCAAATCCCCCATGGGTACTTAGGTTAGTCTTAACATAGAAAAAGAAAAAAAAAAACATGAATTAAAATTATTAATATAGTAATAACAATTATTAAATAATGGTAATGATTAGCATAACAGTGTTACAAAATAATAAAACATAAAACATAAAACAAACAAACAAACAAACAATATAGTAATAAGATGAATTAAAATTATTAACATAGTAATAATATGATTAGAAATTAAGAGCAAGTAATTGCTCAGGCTCGGTACCTTGACCTTGTCTATACGCAGTCAGGTACCTTACATGAAAAAATCCTCGACCTTCCAAAACACAATCAAATAACTACAGCTCCTTCAGGGTCGCATGTCGCTGATGGTATGATTGGTTCAGTTAGTACCAAAAGTAAGAATAAATATTCAAATAAATATTCTCCTATTATAACTTTACGAGATTCCCCGACAGGAGACTCTTCCGCTAAATTCCTACAGATATCCATGTAGTAAAATCATCTACAGTCAAATCAAAATCCAGTGGTAAAAAGAAGGGGAAAAAGAAAAATAAACAAACCTCAAAAGAGAAATCAGAGAAAAATGAATCTAGTGACAAAATTATTAATATAGTAATAACATGAATTAAATAATGATAATGATTAGTATAATAGTGTTACAAAAGAGTAAAACATAAAACATAAAACAAACAAACTGTATTGTAATAACATAAAACAAAATTATTAATATAGTAATAACATGAACTAAATAACGATAATAATTAGTATAATAGTGTTACAAAATAGTAAAACATAAAACATAATACAAACAAACAATATAGTAATAACATGAATTAAATAATGATAATGATTAGTATAATAGTGTTACAAAAGAGTAAATCATAAAACAAACAAAAAAACAATATAGTAATAACAAGAATTAAATAATGATAATGATTAGTGTAATAGTGTGACAAAATAGTGTTACAAAACAGAAAAACATAAAACATAAAACATAAAACAAACAAAGAAAATAGTAACAACATGAATCTAAATTATTAATATAGTAATAACATAAATTAAACAAGGATAATGATTAGTATAATAGTGTTACAAAATAGTGTAACATAATAGTAAAACATAAAACAAACAAACAATATAATAATAACATGAATTAAATAATGATAATGATTTGTATAATAGTATTACAAAATAGTGCTGCAAAATACCAAAACATAAAACATAAAACAAACAAACAATATAACAATAACATGAATTAAAATTATTAATATAGTAAGAACTTAAATATACTAATGATAATGATTAGTATAATAGTGTTACAAAATAACGTAACATAATAGTGAAACATAAAACATAAAACAAACAAACAATATAGTCATAACATGAATTAAATAATGATAATGACTTGTATAATAGTGTTACAAAATAGTGTAACATAATAGTAAAACATAAAACATAAAATAAACAAGCAATACAATAGCAACTTGAAATAAAATTATTAATATAGTAATAACATGAATTAAATAATTATAATAATTGGTATAATACTCGTACAAAATAGTAAAAAATAAAACATAAATAGAATTAAAAAATACTAAAACATAAAACTTAAAACAAACAAACAATATAGTATTAACATGAATTGAAATTATTAATATAGTAATAACATGAATTAAATAATGACAATGATTAGTGTAATAGTGTCACAAAATAGTAAAACATAAAACATAAAACAAACAAACGTATAGTAATAAAGATTAATAATGAAACGATAATAAAACAGGTTACAAAATAGTAAACATAAAACATAAAAACAAACAATATAGTAAAAACATGAATTAAGTAATGAAATGATTGTATAATAGTGATACAAAAATATAAAATATAAACATAAACAAATAAAAAAATAGTAATAACATGATTAATAATGATAAATGATTAGTATAATAGTGTTACAAATAGTAAAACATAAAACAAACAAACAATATAGTAATAACATGAATTAAATAATTATAATGATTAGTATAAGTGTTACAAAATAATAAAACAGACAAACATAAAACAAACAAAAATATAGCAATAAGATAAATTAAGATTATTAATATGGTAATAACATGAATTAACATTTTTAATATAATAATAACATGAAGTAAATAATGATAATTCTTAGTATAATAGTGTTACAATATAGTAAAACATAAAGCATAAACAGACAAAGAATATAGTAATAACATGAATTAAAATTATTAATATAGTAATAACATGAATTAAATAATGATAATGATAACTATAATAGTGTTACGAAATAGTGTTACAAAACAGTAAAGCATAAAACATAAAACAAACAAACAATATAGTAATAACATGAATTAATAATTATAATGATTAGTAAGATAGTCTTACAAAATAGTGTTATAATACAGTAAAACATAAAACATAAAACAAACACACAATATAGAAATAACATGAATTAAAATTATTAATATACTAATAACATCAATTAAATAATGATAATTATAAGTATAATAGTGCTACAAAATAGTGTTAGATAATAGTAAAGCGAAAAACATAAAACAAACTAACAATATAGTAGTAACATGAATTAAAATTACTAATATAGTAATAACATGAATTAAA
>APFE030202425.1:0-10729 GCA_000404065.3 Pinus taeda
TTTCATTAATAATTGGGATTGGGAATTTTTAATTGATGAATTTCGAAATGTTTTTGTGTCAATATATTTTGTGATTACATTTCATAAACATTTCATATTTATTATATTTATTGATGAAGAGAAACATATTCTTCCCTAAGTTACCTTGTTATAGGTAGGTTAATAGTCATACACTTATATGTGATTTTTGTAGTAGAAGCATGATACTTTTGTTGTTATGATATGAAGATTCAATATGTGGAACTTATTAAGCATAATCTAGGAAATCAAATATGTTGATCTAGCTTAATGTTCACACATGGAATTATGGTGGAATTTATTTCAAGTCTTAAGTAGATATCATGTATAAGTATGCAAAGAGCACCTGTTATCATCTTTTAAACTTGATAGGAAACTTGGTTTGGAATTGGTTTTAAGAAATAATTATCCCTCGCTTCTTATGTGATATTCTGATATTGAAATAGTTGAAGGAACTTTATTATATGATAAATAAGTTAGTAATGTTACGAAAAAATAGAGTATTAGTGATTAATGTGACCTCTTCTTCTCCATATTATTGAGTGATGGTAAGGTGAGTCCTTACAGAACTCAGAAGCTCCCATGGGTTAATAGGGTTATAGTGGCTCGCTATATCTTAATAGGGTTATAGTGGCTCACTCTATCACACCTTGCAGGATGGAAATAAATAAGAAATAGAATTATATCTTTGTTAAAATTCTCAAATTTCATATGTGCATTTTTATTTTTCATCAATTAGCATAAAAAGAACTACTTTTACCACCACTTGAGAACTCATCCCATCATATATGAACTTAGCATAGAAATCATGACATAAACTTAGGACTTTAGTAATATCTTCTTTAGTTGATTGACTTAAGCTCACTTTGAGATAGTCTTTGTTGCTTTGATGGAAGTCTAGCCAACTATACTCTCTAATCCTAATCTATGTGAATGAATATGATAGAGTATCTGCTATCCTAAGTTTATTAGCCTTTTAACATACAAGCTCTTAATGTTGAAACTCCAAAAGTAGTAATATCACACTGAACTTCTCACCCCAAAATAATTCTGAATCACCATCCTCTATAACATATTTCATTTAATCCTATATAACATATTTCATTTAATCCTAGTGACTCCATAGTAATCACTTTTAAAGACAACTTGGGAGTAAACCAGCCCCATTTCAAAAATTATTCAACGATTTTAAAATTTTAGAAATAATAAATAAAATTAAGGTGATGAGGCATTCTCCAAGAATCCTTGATCAAAGGATGAATGAGATCGTAGAAACTAAAGTTACCAAGGAAGAATTAAATTGAATCTTACATTGTTTCAAGAAAATAAGAAGTCATGGACCATTAAATTTTTTGAGGTTTTTATGAGCATTAGAAAGTGAAAAATTAATGATGGTTAGTAAGTCAACAACATGAGGGAAAGTGCTATATAAGGTTTTAATACCATTTCATTATGTGAGAAAAGAATGATCCCATCTTTTAAGAATGAATTTATACCTATCTACCTTTACAAATTCACTATAAAAATTCTCTCGAAGATTATAGGTAACAAGGGTCACAACAGTAGCGGAAGTCCCTGCTGAGAAAGGATTCTGCCACAGCCAAAAAAAAAGATTGAATAGGATTGCTGTATTTGGGTATATGAATAATAATATAGAGATTAAATATTCAAATTGACAATGAATTCAGAAAATAAGTAATCCATAATGGCGTGATACCCTGCTAAACAGACTATTTATTTATTATCACTAAATTTATATTACTATTATCGGAAGATATAAAATAGTTTTGGTATTGATTTTAGATTATCCAAATATTCTTGGTATTGATTTTAGACTATTGAGATTTCTCGTAATGATTTAAGATTATGAAAATATAGGGTGCGCAATAACACTATTTGCATCTCGCTATTTAGATTTTTTCTTATTTTCAAGTTGTTATTCAATTATTTCAAGTTTTATGAATTCAAAGCGTTGAATGCCACAAAGCAAAATTGTTACTATTTCTTACATACGACTCGGTGGAAAATGTAACGCAGGTATCCTATTTCCATCGCGACTATGCTGATGTTACATTTCATATAACGTGAATTAAATGCCACCGGTGGAGATTATTCATTGCATTCAAGTCTTTGGACCTTATCTTATTGGCCTGGAAATCATTCACAAAAAATGAGGTTGTTCATAGTGCACCTGAAAAGGATGGTGTGCCACATAATTTTGTGGCATTTCATCAGATAGAAGAATTACGATGAATGTCGTTTCATGGCTCTACTCCTCAGGGAATCATTTGATTTTAGGTTCAGTGCCGCTGGCTTGGGGAGTTACCAAGAAGGATTTCTTTTCATAAGTTGTTGAATAGATAGTTGTTTAGAATGGATGGATTGATGTGCGGTGGGTGCACGGAATGACATCGAATTTTGTTAAGAAGCAGAATTCCAACACCACATCTAGCTGGAAACGCTGCAATAGACCTTGCACGAATGTATTGCGAGTGGAGGACACAACGGAAGAGCAACGAAGAGAATAGGAAGCCAGAATGCACGAAGAGGGAAAAAAGGAAATCTAAAGAACTTTAAGTCACAAGCCTCTAAATCCTTGTTGAATGGTGGTTTTCCTTTCGAGTACGCTGGGTGGCCGGAACGTAAGGTCCTTCCTATTCTTATTTCACAACCAATTAATTACAACTGAACAAAAACAATGATTGCACATAGACTGCTGATTATTATTGGCATACTCATTTGAAATATAAAACCTTCTCTTTAATAGAATTTGTAGAATTTGCATTATAGTGGCAAATGTCCATCGGGCTTATTTGTATGATTCTTCAGCAAGAATATTTTAGTTGTTCTAATAAGGAAGTAACTTAGAATGAAAAAATTGCAGCCCCATTCAAGCAAACTCCACGGTAGCTCCAGTAAAACTAGCAATGTGTTTCAAAAATTTTCACAATGGCTGGAAGAAACAAGCCCTGGAAACTCTTTTATCCCAGTGCCTCTGTTCTGTAATCTTGTGTGAGTTTGTTAAAGTTCCCCTAGGGATGTCTTCAATGGAGATTGTCAGGTAGGAGGCAAGGAGATTATCAGGTAGAGGCACGGAAAGCAGAAGCAAATATAGAAGACCATAGATCGACTGAGTAGTCATCGTTCGAGCATGCGCCTAAAGCTGGCTCGTAAGCTTAGTTAAATGGGCAGTAGGTCCTAACAATTCAGGTTTTCTAAGACAAATTGGTCGTAGGTCCTTCCAATTCTGGTTTTCTAGGAGATGTTTCTGCCCACTCATAACCTTTACTTCATTATTTATTTTATGGAAAAAGAAAAACGTAATCAGTCATATAAAGACAGTAAAACGAAAAGCCTAATGAAACATATAAATATATTGTTGAAGAGTTGTTTTACTCAACCAAATGGGATCCCAGGGTATAACATGGAAAATATTTCTTTGAGGCAGTGCAATTCCCTCGCTGCTCTCTTCGTGACATGACCCAAAATCGTAAGCATTTCCGGATTCCACTAGAAAATAGTAAACATATAACAAAAATCTTTCATTCTTACCAATGGAAAATTTCTAATGAGAAAAAAATGAATTGCATTAAGAGTCACTTAGCAAGCCTCGGAATATCCCAATTTTCTTTGCATGTCTCTATCTGAGAATTATTTTGATTTGTGTGGATGAATGATATACAAGTTCTCCCTTACTCTATGCTCCTAGGCATATCTTTGTTATTGTTGTTGCTAGATCTCATTGCGGTGATGATGGACTCACCTAGCTAGTCCTAAATGTTGGTTTCATAAATTGTTCACATGTTTTTCCACTAAGCATAAAATAGATTTAGCATGTCTTTGGACATATATTTGTTATTGTTGCTGCTAGATCTCGCATGTCTTAGTTGTTTGTAAATGTGTTAGAAAACATGCACAGATGAATCTAGCTAGTAAAAGTTGAACGCACGGCTTTGGAGATAAAAAACACTAAAATAATTGAAAGAATAAAAATAATGATTGACTCAGAAAATAGGTTACAATGATCATGATATAACATTACTGGGTGAAGATATCAAGGTAATGCATCATAGTGGTGATCAATGAGAGGACTCAACACCTACGGCAAGTTTCGGAGAGAACTAGCTAGTTGCGGAGTGAAAGGATGAGCAAATTAGGGAGTAAATCATGCAGAAGACCTAGCGAGTTGCAGAGTGAAAAGAGTAGCAAATCAGGGAGTAAATCATGCAGAAGAACTAGTGAGTTGCAGAGTGAAAGGAAGAGCAAATAAGGAAGTAAATTATGAAGAAAGAATCTTGCATGTAGTCCCATGTTCTAACTAAGTGTCTGTATGTGCTAGTAATGAAGGTCCTAAGTGTGTAGTATCTCCAACACCCCTCCTGAACACCACTATGGGGAAAAATAGAAAATGGACCCTCGAAACTAAGGCCAAAGGTCACCCAAAATATAGTGCAACTTGTACTAAAATTGAGGAAAGAGAGAAAACCTCGTGGGAAAAAGCCCCCCTCTAAATACAATGTAATCAAAAGAAAAGAGGAAGAAAAGACAATTGCTAAGCAACTGTGTCTTTCACTCCAAGACGATTGCGCAGAGAGTGAAACTTTTGCTCAGTGAATGTCTTGGTGAAGATGTCTGCAGTTTGTTCTGCTGAAGGACAGAACTGCAAATCAATGACCCGATCATGTACTAAGTCTCTGATGTAGTGCATATGGATCTCTATGTGCTTTGTCCATTGTCACTGTACTGGATCCCTACAAAATTTGAGAGTGCTCTCGTTATCACACCAGATCACAATGGGCTGGTGG
The DNA here is from genome assembly GCA_000404065.3 of Pinus taeda. NCBI lineage: Eukaryota > Viridiplantae > Streptophyta > Pinopsida > Pinales > Pinaceae > Pinus > Pinus taeda. The sequence continues at coordinate 4,824 of APFE030202425.1, forward strand.
AACTCGACGCCCAACTCAGTGAGGAAGTGTTGTGGCCACAGAGCCTAAATGGTGATGTTGACTAGTCCTCTGTACTCGGCCTCAACTAAAGAGAGAGAAATAGCAACCTGCTTCTTACTCGACCAACAGATAGGGCCAAACCCTAGACTGAGTGAATATCCAAAGGTGGAATTACGATCAATGCTATCGCCTGCCTAATCAGAATATGTGAAGCCAAGGAGATTTAATGGAGTGCCTACTGCATAGTAAATCTCAAAGGTGATGGTGCCCTACACATATCGGAGGATGCACTTGCCAGTATTCTAGTGTAGCTCATGAGGCTCCTGCATGTATCTGGAAACTGCCCCTACCACATTTGAGAGATCTGGTCTGGAGTGGGTGAGGTACAATAAGCTCCCCACTAGCTGTCGATAGAGAGTACTCTCAACTAATGGAGTTTCACCTCCATCCTCAAGGCAGACCCCAGATAGAAAAGGAGTCAGTGTTGGCTTGTAGTGAGTCATGTGAAATCTCTCAGGGAGATCACGTGCATACTTAGCCTGAGAGAGTTTGATGCCTCTGGCATCCTGGCTGATCTCAAGACCAAGAAAGAAGTGCAACGGATCCATGTCCGTCATCAAGAACCTATCATGCAAGGCCCTCTTGACTGCAGCAATGGCTGAAGCCGAGCTGCCAGTGATCAAGAGATCATCCACATACAAAACTAAGATAAGAAGAGAATCGTGTGTCGTGAGCATGTAAACATTCGGATCAGACTTACATCTTTCGAAGTTTTGTGATAAGAGAAAACAATCCATCTTCACATACCAAGCTCTCGGGGCCTTCTTAAGGCCGTAGAGAGATTTCTTCAGTATGTAGAGCAAAGATGAATCCTGAATGAAACCACGTGGCGATTCCATGTAGATCTCCTCATATAGGTCTCTGTGAACAAAGGCATTCTTCACATCCATTTGATGTACTTCCCAATCCTAGGCAACCACAATGGCAAGTGCAAGGCGTATGGAATCCATCTTTGCTACTAGAGCAAAGGTCTTGTCATAATCAATGCCATGCACTTGCTGGAAGCCTTTGGCTACTAGCCTGGCTTTATATCTGGTGATTTGCCCATCTACAACACTCTTGGTCCTATAGACCCATTTTAATCGAACAAGTTTCCTTCCTGGAGGAAGGGGGATGAAATCCCAGGTCTAGTTCTTGAGGAGGGAGTTATACTCCTCCTCCATGGCGAACTCCCAAGAGGGATGCCCAAAAACCTCAAAATAAGACTACGGATTAGAAGAGTGAACCAACTGACAATGCTAGGATGGCATTAGTTCAGTGGCAGTGAGGGAAAGAGGAGGCTCAATAAACTCTGAGCCAGTCCTCCGCGGATCAGAATTATCCCCCACAAGACCATTTCTAGCAATTGGGTGGTCTTGTGCATATATCTCACTTAAGCTCCTTGTTCTTTGATTTATGACAGGGGAGGTTGATTCACTGCTGGAAGCCTGATCTGAGCTTGGATGTGGATCATCATATCCATGCACTGAATTTGTATCTATAGACTCTGTCTTTGCATCTGCATGCTCTACCTCATCGTCTGCATGCTCTATATCTGCATCTGAGTGTACTGAGTCATCATCTCAGACATGTGGTAGAAAAAAGGTGTCTCCATGTGGAAATTGAGGTGCATGCGTGAGACTTTCCTCAAATTTGACACTTCGCTCAATGATGAGCTTGTCTGTAGAGGAAATCAGGAGCCGGTATCCCTTTACACTATCAGGGTATCCAACAAAGATGCATTCAATGCTCTATGGATCAAGAGCTTTCCTCTTTTCAGAGGGGATCCTAGCCCATGCTCAGGAGGCGAAAACATGGAAGTGGGTGACCTCCGGTTTAGTGCCGCTCCAAGCTTCACAGGGGGTCCAATCCTTGATAGACCTATGAGGAGATCTGTTTTGGATGTGTTAGCACAATTAAGTGCTTCAGCCCATAGATTTTGAGGTAGTGACTTAGCATGCAGCATGTAGGAAGCCATCTCTTTGAGAGATCGGTTCTTTCTCTTAGCAACTCCGTTTTGTTGTGAAGTGTATGGAATTGTGTGCTACAACTATATGCTGGAATCAAGACAAAGGTTCTGAAGTGTTGTGTTAACATATTCCCCCCCATTGTCTATATAGAGGGCTTTGATCTTTCTCTCTAACTATGTCTCAACTAGTGCTTTGAAATCTTCAAAGTGCACAAAAACTTCAGATTTGGCCCTGAGAAGATACACCCAAGTATACGGTGAGAAATCATAAATAAATGTAAGCACATACCTTGCTTTGTTGATGGAAGGATGAGGAAAATGCCCCATGAGATCACTATGTATCAGACCTAGCGGAAAGGATGCTCTGTGTGTCTTGCCGATGTCAAATGTTTCTCTAGGATGTTTTCCAAGGACACACCCTTCACAAACTCATTTGGAGAAACTAATATTTGGCAATCCTTCCACCATCTCATGCTTGCTTAGCTACTACATATACCTGTAATTTAAGTGATCAAACCTCTCGTGCCAAAGCCTACTACTATCATCAACATGTGTAAGCAATAAGGAGGATTCAGATTCAATAAATTCAAAAAATGTATAGAGTCTAGCTCCACTGTTTACCTCATCGGTTGCAATTTTGGAGCTGATGTGTAGGTCATATATGTTCACTGCATATCGAGTGAATTCCACTCTCTTTCTAGTGCCGGAATAAGTGATCTGATAAACTGAAAGCATGTTTACTGACAGTTTTGGAACATGAAGCACGTATTCAAAGCTTCTGTGTAAAAGTTTCACTCTACCTTTTTCGGTGACCTCAATAGGTGAGTCATCTCCCATGAGGATGGGAGGTCCTTTGCATGCATCCAAAGAGGAATATACTTCCTTTGCAGTAGCCATATGATGTGATGCACCAGAATCTATAATCCATGCATCAGGGGAAGAGTTAATTGCAACTAAAGCATGAAAATTTTTACCTTTCCCGTGTGTCGGATCCTCAGTTTTCTTCTTAGCGCCCTAAGGGATGCGGTCCCCAAGGTTGTGCTTCTGAAGGATTTCTGCCATTTGGTCAATTTGTTTCTTCATGCAAGAGGATTCTGGATGGAATCCTTGGTGACAGTAGGTGCATTTGTCTCCTTTTTTCCCATTCTCATTTCTGGAGCCGGAGGAGTCATTGAAGGGCTCGCTGTACCATCCCTTCTTTGGATGGGAAAGCACTTTTCCCTTGCCTTTTTGCTGCTGATTTTTCTAATTTGAATGAGATCTATGATTTTTATTATGGCTGCCATCATGCACAACAAGTGCATGCTCTTTTGGAGGTTTGATTTTCCCCATGCTAATGAGTTTATCTTGCTCAAAAGTGAGGGACTCCATGAACTCTTTGAGAGAATGCATAGTGTAGGATTTACCTGTTGTGAACCTTATTGAATGAAATGTAGACACAAAGACGGAGTATTCTAGTCCAAGCTTTGACATAATAGAGAGAACTTGGTGACTCTCCTCCTTGGATTTGTCAATTCCACAACCCTTGAGTTGTAGCAATAGATCATTATATTTGGTGAAGAAGTCTTGAATTCTATCATAGTTCTGTGGATCCAATGAGAGCAACTCCACTTCAAGAAAATGTCCTTTCATCTCATCCTGTTTCCTGTAGAGTCATTCAACATTTTTCCAAATCTCATTAGGAGTATTGCACGCAGATAAATGAAACTGCAACTCTAGGGAGATGCACATGCATATGGATCCGTTGGCCTCATCCATGCGGTTGAGGTGCTTGGATTTCTCTATGGCTGAAGTGGGTTCCACTTTTACGGCCATGGTAACCCTGCACAACCCTTTCTGATGAAGATATCAAGCCATTTGGTCCTTCCATTCATGATAGTTTTACGGTGTTAAAATCAATGATCTCGGAAACTCCATTTTTATGTCGATCTTCGATCTCTAAGCTGTAATACCTGCAAAATAAAGTACTAGTGTGCCTTTTACCTAACAACCTGTGGGCTTTTATACCATGTAAATGTGTTAGAAAACCTACACAGATGAATCTAGCTGGTAAAGGTTGAACACACAACTTTCCAGAGAAAAAACACTAAAAGAATCGAAAGAACAAAAATAATGATTGATTCAGAAAATAGGTTACAATGCTCATGATATAACATTACTTGGTGAATATCCCAAGGTAATGCACCATAGTGGTGATCAATGGGCGGACTCAAAACCTACAACAAGTTCCGGAGAGAACTAGCGAGCTGCAGAATGAAAGGAGGAGCAAATGAGGGAGTAAATCATGCAGAAGAACTAGCCAATTGCAAAGTGAAAGGAGGAGAAAATCAGGGAGTAAATCATGCAGAAGAACTAGCCAATTGCAGAGTGAAAGGAGGAGAAAATTAGGGACTAAATTATGCAGAAAGGATCTTGCATGTAGTCCCATGCTCTAACTAATTGTCTGCATGTGCCAGTAATGAAGGTCCTAGGTGTATAGTATCTCCAACATTATTGTTGCTTCTCGTACTCGATCTCGACCACCTAGGTAAATGGCTTTGCTGCATGCTCTGTATATTTATATGGGAATGAACCTATATGTGGCTTTGTTGCTTGCTTCGTATATTTATATGGGAATGAACCTATATGTGGAGTTGTAACTGGTACCAGGAAATGTGTAGCATTATCCCAATGATTTTCTTCTAGCTTCTTCATATAAATAAAAACCATTTTGTAGTGTTACCAATATCGGATGATAAATGAGCTCAGTTTAAGCAAATAGTGTAGTCTAGAATTAGAGCCTTCTCCATCTACAAGGCTCAAGCAAGGTCGTTGAACTACTCCTCAAGCATGGTCAGTTGATGAAATGCTCAGAGTGTGACTGTGCCCGTTGAACTACTCCTCAAGTAGGGCGAGTTGACGAAATTTTCAGAGTGCGATTGTGCTCTCTTCCATGGTTATTCAACCAACGTCTTTGTGACGTTCACAGAAGAACGAACGTCCTCACGGTGGCAACCAAAGGTGGCAGGTGCCTAGAGCGGTTGGCATCTGGATATAGTTAGGCTGATAGTAGAGGAAAAATGGGAAGGTCGGTCTAGGATTAGCAAGTTCTGTGCCTATCACTCATTTACTATTTCTAGATGAAATCTTAGTTTGAATTACCCGGATAATATGGATGCTTACCGTCGAACTAAATGAATATCGCCATGTGAAGGATCACACTCCAAGTTATTGAAAAAGGACACAGAGGTCTGCAGACGTTATTGTGAAGAGATTAAAAGCTTTTATGGTGAACAAAATGACCCATTATAATAGTTATATTAGTTATATTAGTTATTTTCAGTCTCATATAATGGGATTGTATTGTCTTTATCATCATACATACATTAAATAGAATGTCATGTAATTAAATGGGAACGACAATCTGATACCTTTGGACAACTTTTGAGACGACAACAATTATGGTGAGAAGATCTGGTGACTACGTTTCTTTAATTCTTAGACGTACTGCCGACATTACTGCAGGGCACATATAACAACTATGATGAACTGTAATGTTATGTAGAAAGCACGCGTGCTACTCTTTTATCTTCATGTAGGTCCAATGGTTTTATATACATTATACTATATCATCAATTAATTACTGAGAATGCTCCCTGCTAAATATCTTTCATGGAAAATTATTTTATGGAATTACATGGACAGAACAATCGCGCCCACTGATCCTCGGGTGATCTTCTCATTTTCGGTTTTGTGATTTATATATTAAAATAGCCTTTTTAACTGTAGCTCTTAAGCTACCTAAGATTTTTAGTCTTCTGATTTAGCAGGTAAGCACTTCACAGTTTGATATGGGGAACATGTTGAGGCTTAGTATAAATATGCGTGGAATGGAGAAAAATATGTATAGAAAAAATAA
>APFE030202425.1:12172-27505 GCA_000404065.3 Pinus taeda
ATTTTAAGATATCCATAGGATATGGTTTTCATTTTAAATATTTATTTTACAAATAATTAATTAAAATAAATATTAAAAGATTTTAGAGTAAGATTTTGGATTCTTTGTGTTAAATTAACATTTTTAATTTGAATTAAGAAATGGTAGTGGCTTTAGTAAAGAGTAAAGATGTTTAAAAAATTACCTATTTTTGAATTTTAATGTGCTAAAATTTTTTGTTGAAGGTAAATTTATGATCCATTCAAATTCAAAGTATATGATAAAAGAACTATTAAACTCATGAGATAATTTTATTGTAATTTCTTTATCTAAACACATGAGATATTTGTATTGTAGTTTTTTATCTATATGGTTATTTTCATTTTTGTGTAGGGTCAACATTATTTTTTTCTATTTTCATTATTATTATTCATTGGAGAGACAAACATAAACATTGTTTAGATTTTTAATCTTTTATTTTTGTGTTGGCCGACATTAATAACTTTGAGCATGGACAAACTTAAACATCGGGGTCATATTGGGCTATAGAATGGGTTAATGACATATTATCAATGTTTTCTCTTTTGGTTTCCCACATTTGAAACAGGTGTATACAATGGATGGTGATCCAGGATAAAGACACATAGATCTATGGATGGTTATGGTTATGTGGAACATATGGTTAATTATGATATATGCATGATACATGATTTGTATGATTATACATGCTTGATCTTGTACTAAGCACGATGTGGTAGGGGACATGGTCTTTACCAACAAAGATGCTTGAGTTATAAATAAGAGAGAAGAAAGTTATGCAAGTCTTGCATGTCATATATTTGCATGCAACATCCTACTAAATGTTTCAACATGTTTTGACAGCCATAAAATGTATATTTCTTATCATTCTCTAAGGATCTATTTGTGAAATCTCCTTCAGAACAACTCTCTCCCCCACATGAAGCTACATCCATTGATCAATATGACACTTTGAGTGATTTGATTGACACAATTGGGAGCCTAAATCTTGATTTAGCCCAATCTCAATCAATAGAGCAGCCTAGGCCATCTTATAAAGGTCCTCCAAAAAGGTTGACAAAGACACTTGAAAGTGCTCATCGTGATGAGGTTGGAAAGACAAGAACAAGAAGATCAACCAGACAGAATGGAGGGGATGTATATGATCCTGATTCACCTGTTGATATGGACGTTTCTTATGATTGTGAACTAAATTTGTCTAGAAATTTTGAACCAAATTCCTTCAACGAAGTCACTTCTCATGATGAATGGAAAGTGGAAATGGATAAATAATATGATGCTTTGATAAAGAATGGAACCTAGAAGCTAGTTGATCCTACATTGGGAACCAAACGAATAAAATACAAGTGTGTCTTCAAGAATGAGTATAAAGAAGATGGTTCACTTGACAAGCATAAATCCAAGCTTGTTGGAAAGGGTTTTCATAGAAAGAAGGGGCCGATTATGAGCAGACTTCCCCCCGTAGAAAAATGAGGTACCATGTAGACACTCTTAGCCTTGGGAACTTAGAATGGTTGGAAATTCCATCAAATGGATGTAAAAATTGATTTCTTGAATGACAACACTTCTGCAATAAGGCTGGATAACAACCCAAAGTTCTATGATTAAACAAAGCGCATTAATAAAAAATACCATCTGATTCGACATCATGTTAAGGCCAAAACAATCCACCTTTGGCATTGTTCCAGAAATGAGTAGATTGCAGACATCTTCACCAAAGTGCTTGGAATGGGAAAGTTTGAAAGATTCGTAGCACCACATATTTTTGACATCTAATTGGTGCAATAATTATGTAAAAAAATATTTGCATGACATAAAAAACTTTCTTAACATGCCTTCTTATCTCTTGTGCCACCTTTTCACACCAATATTTTACCTAGTTCTACCCTTAAGCTAGCTTTGCTTGTAATAAAACTCTTAACTGATTTAATAAAAATGACATTTTTTTGAAAGTATATACTTAGTACTAACAACTCACTCCAATGGGGTTACAATATCCACAAGAGGTAGTAAAGAACACACTGATCATGTGCCTGATCCATTGGGCGACTCCTAAACAATAACCCTGCAACCTGTAAATTGTACCACACTGAAGTCCATATTGAAAGTGAAAACTGAGAATGCATTGTTGAAAACCAAAAACTAAAACTGGAAAGTTAAGATCCACAAATTTTGATAGCATAACTGTAAAAAATTACAATATCTGAGAGTTAAATTTACAAAACATAATTGAAAACCTACCCTTCTAGCTTTTCAGATGTCTATTTGTCAGGCCAGGTAGTAACTCCACGAATTCAATTCATATTATTCCTTCAGGTTGGTCTTTATTATAGACATGAGGGGGAGACTGTTCACTTCATCTACCGATGACTATTCATATTATTTATTATCTATTTACATTAATTACATTCACCCAATCCTGATGATTAGGTGTCGACATTCCCCCCCTTAATCTCAAGGGATGTTGGTGAGTCCAAGCATCATTCTGAATCGTTCAAGCTTTTCTCTTCCAAGCGCTTTGGTGAAGATGTCTACAATTTGGTCATTAGTGGAACAATGATCGAGATGGATTGTTTTGGCCTCAACATGGTGTCAAATCAGATGATATTTAGTATTGATGTGCTTCGTTCGATCATGGAACTTTGGGTTCTTGGCCAACTTCATTGCAGAGGTATTATCAATCATGAGTGGAGTTGATTGTACTTGTTTTACCTGCAAACCTTCAAGAATTTTCCTTAGCCACACAATTTCTTTTGTTGCCTCAGCTGCTGCCACATATTCTGCTTCTGTTGTGGAATCTGCTAGAACTGATTGTTTGAGTGATCTCTAGGAGAGAGCTCATGATCCATCGAAGTCTGAATCAGATACCCCAGTTTCTTTGTCTCCATCGAAGTCTGAATCAGAGTATCCAATCAAGCTGAAGTCGTCCACCTATGTATACTTGATTCCAAAGTCTTGAGTTCCCTTCAACTACCTTAGAACTCTTTTTGCAGCATACCAATGTCCCTCACAAGGCTTTTTCATAAACCTGGACAAGATTCTAACAACAAACGAAATGTTTGGTATGGTAGTAGTTGGATAGTTGAGGCTTCCTACAAGCTGTCTATACTTTGTTGCATCCTCAAATTATTTTCCTTCAATAGATGTGAGCATTAAGTTTTGTTCCATTGGAGTAGTAAGAGGATTGCATTCTGTCATGCCAAACCTATTTAATAGATCTCCAATGTACTTCATTTGAGAAAGAAATATGGAATTTGCATGTTGAGCTACTTCAATACTAAGATAGTAATGAACATAGCCCAAATCAGTCACTTCAAAACTTTTCCCCAATTCCTTCTTTATGGATGCAATGTAGCTTTTACTATTCCGTGTCATCAAAAGATCATCTACATATACCACAAGATATACAACTGTTTTGCCAACTTTCTTGACCAATAAAATTGCATCATCAAGATCATAATGTTTGAAATTGAGCTTTAGAAGATGCTCAGTTAGTTTTTCATACCAGGCTTGGAGTGCTTGTTTGAGGCCATACAAGGATTTCCCATGTTTGCATACTTTATGTTCATGTCCTTTCACTACAAATCCTTCAGGCTAGGACATAAAAACATTCTCTTTTAGATCTCCATTCAAGAAAGCGGTTTTTACATCCATTTGGTGGACTTTCCAACCGTTCTGAGCTGCTAGGGCAAAGAGTGTCTAGATGGTAGCCCCTTTTGCTATGGGGGAAAAAGTCTCCTCATAATTGACACCTTCCTTCTGTGCAAAACCTTTTGCCACAAGTCTAGCTTTGTGCTTGTCAAGCGAGCCATCAACTTTATACTTGTTCTTGTAGACCCACTTGCAGCCAATTGGTTTGGTTCCTAATGGAGGATCAACCAACTTCCAAGTTCCATTCTTTATGAGGGCATCATACTCCTTTTGCATCACTTCTTTCCATTCATCATGAGAAGCATCTTCTTTGAAGGAAGTTGGTTCAAAATCTGTAGACAAGTTAAATTCACAATCATAAGAAACATCCATATCAACAGGTGAATTAGATTCATCTACATCACCTCCATTTTGCTGGTTTGAATTTATAGTGTTTGTCTTTTCAAGTTGATCTAAAAATGGGGCTCTTAGACTTCTTGTCTAACTTACAAGAATCTCACCCACTTCCAAAGCTTTAGATTTTCCCAACTCTTAATGATTAACCAATGTGGAATTAAGAAATGATTGAAATTATGGGTGTATGCTTGTATTTGTTTTCAGCTGATTATTTACTTTAAAATATGTTGTTTGTGCTGAATGGGAAGGCACTTAAATTGATATATAAATGCATATAATAGTAGTTAAAGCAATAGTAAAAACAAACACATAAGAAAACAATATAATATGGAGTTCACCCTGATATATTGGACTACGTCTCCTTGAGCTCTAATCAACTCGATTAAGCTCTTTGGGATTATGGCTTCAATTCTTTTACAAGTGCTACACTTAACTCCATTGGTTTACAACTAAACCAACGGGCTTAGAATGCCATCTTACCCTTGTTGTCCCTGTTCTACAGATAGGTCTAAGCTTCTCTAGACTGGACTCCTTCTATTAGCGCTCTAAGCTTCTCAAGCTTCTGGCTTCTCCGACTTCCTCAGAATTCTTCCTTTGCCTCTGGAACTCCTTCTCCTATCTTTCACACACCTTAGACAACCAGCCATAGCTCAATCATTTGATCTCCTGTTGTGCTGTAACTTCATTCCAGCCTTGTGGCTCTTAGGAGTTTATTGGAGCTCTCTAGCTTTGTGGCTCTGCCTCCAACCTCTGGTGGCTCTGCCTATTACAGTGACCTCGGCTCTAGTTTCTCTACTTCTAGGTTTGCTTACTGCTTCCTAGGATGCTCTCTCTTTTTTCCTCCCTTTTTACTCTTTGTCTTTTTGTGGCTTAAAGCCAATCTGTCCCTTAACTGTTCACTTCCTCTTCTGACTCTTCGGATCGTCCACCTCTGTCCGCTTGGAATTCCCTGTCTCTACGTCATCGCCACTGTGTAATGTTTCATAGAGAGGTGGCCACTTGTCCTTTCACGAAATGAGTGCTAGCTCTTCCTTGAATGGTCGTTACTTCGGTTACTTTGTGAAATGATTCATCCACTAGGTCAGGGATCAAATCAGACTTCAAACTTTTATGCGTTGTGGCTTATTTCTCCCTCTAGATCCGGTTTCCCATTGGGTGCAATCTCTGCCGTTAGATCTGGGGCCTCCAAAGCCCACAATTATCACTCTTATCGCATGGTTGACTTGCTCGGATGTTAACCCGCGATGAGAGAGTTTTTCTCTCTCATCTGCCAGACACGCGTCAATCATTGTATGGCATTGCTGGGTCCTCTTACAAATTGGCTTACCACCCAAAATGCCTCCGATCTTCTGTTGGTTTTGGAGCGCGAGACCCACCTGTCATTTCAGCGCTTTTCCCACGGTTTTCAGGTTTTCGTTGTGACCATGCGCTCGGGGCTTTTCCTTCTCGAGGAGTTTTTCCCAGGGATGCACAATTAGCGCTTTTCAGAAACTACCTCTGTTTTCTGATCTAGATTTCCCGATTGTTGGTTTGCGCCTCTGCGCGGTCCCCATGGGCCTCGGTCAACACGCTTTGACCGAGGGTCCTTGTTTCTCCGTGTTGACCACAAAGTGTCGTTGTTCAGAGGTTATTTCTGATAGGCTTCGACATCCACAAGACTTTAAACTTCGGTATGAGTTTTCGTAGAGTTCGGGTAGCTTTAAGAGAGTTTGAGGATCCAATTCGGATCATTCCTTCCCACTAAAAGAACTTTTGGTCCACCAAAATACTGATATACTGATCTGAGTAGTAAATGAGAGTACCAACACCCTCCTCTTTCAGCCTCCCTACACTTGCCTTTGCATAGTGCCTCTGAACCAAAGTCTCTAACCACTTCCCTTCTTGGATGGGTTGGTCATCTCGAGAAGAACTATTTTCCTCCTTGAATTCATGCAGAACTTCAACTGTGAAGTTTACAAAAGGTAGTTTGAACTTCTTTGCCTTGATCCTTAATCCAAGGTGGCTCAAACGAATGTGAAGTACATATGCTCCACAAAACTTTCATTTGTACCTGTTTTAAAAGCTGTCAACAACAAGTGTTAACAAAAGCAAGCATACAGACAACAACTGCATGGGCTAACTCCTGCTTCAACAAAGAAATAGATTTCACATCTTATGAACCCTTCCATGTCTTATATCTGCATACAAATGATTAAGTAGACAACAAGCCAATAAATGACCCTTCAAGTCAAGCATGTAGGAAAATACCTTTAGGACTCTTTTCCAAAAGATGAAACACTTCATCCTTATCTCCATTTTTGAAACCAGGTTAACTTCTCCCAAGCCAGCATCACATGCATCTCATGCTCAGGCATTCATGTCATATTTCAACTTTCACTTAAGTACACTTTACTTTCTAAGATGAAATGAACATACGATTGCAGCAGTAAAGTGAGTTTCCTACTCAACTTCTTTCTATTTATCATTTTGGCAAGATCCTGCAACTTTCATTTATTCCATAAAGAAATGCAAACAGATGCATCACTAGACATTCAGCCTTAATTGGATAAGAACTCTAACCATTTCACACCAATCCATTTCAAAGGTCCCTCCTTTGTTTTCACATCAGCATCAATATGTGAATCATCCTCAACCACATCAATCATGGAATCTTTACTTCCATCCCTACCATTTTATTTTTCCACCTTCTCCTTCAGCTTTGGTGGATGCAGTGCTGGATTCAGAGTCCAACACCTTTCAGTAACATTCCCTTGCTTATGGTAGTAAGTGCAACACATGTGCATCCTTTTGACAACATGATTTGCCTTGTCCTATGGACCTTTGGCTGCTTGCTTCTTTTCCTTCAAAAGTTTCCTGTATGTGGCCATCCTCTTCCAACATCTAGAAACGTAATGGTTATCCAAACCACAAAAGGAACATGCAATTCTTTTTCCATGATTTAAAAAATCAAAAGGAATGTGTTTAGAACCATATTTATACATACCTCTTTCACCTTTATTGCCGTCATGAGGAGGTGAGACAAATGAAGAAGTAGCTCCCTTTGGAACACTATCACTTTCTTCAAGGCTGTCAGAGTTTCCACAACCCTCTGGTTCAAGTATGTGCTTCTAAACACCTGCATCATGCGAATGATGTTTCAAGATATTGCATTCCTCCTTAATACAATCCTCACACTTCTGAGGTAGAGGACTTGCAAGGAAACTCCTTTTCAGAACTGTTTCAATGGCCTTCATGGCAGCTTTGGAATTCTTTCCATAAGACTGTCCATAGCCAAGACCCAAATACATAGGCCTTTCCTCAATCATTATTGGCTCAACAATACCTTGTGCATGTTTGCCCAATCCTTTTCCTTCATAGCCCATCTTGGACATTAGCTTGGAACCTATGCCACTGGTATGTTTTTCAAAAGAACCAATATAAGCATTCTTAGAAGAATTTGAAGACAAACAGGAATGGTTTAGCTCTTCTTCAAGCTGATACTTTGCCAAGGCTTCTTTTGCAACAAAGAGTTGTGACTCCAACTCATGCATCCTTTTCAGGTTCATACTTCTAATATGAAGTTGCCTCTCCATTTCCTAAAATTTGTCAAAAAGCATCTACTTTTCTTCCTCCAGGGAATTCAACTTCTCTCTAAGTATGATGCTCCTGCTTCGATCCTCATACATTTCTTGCACCATATCAATCATGGTGGACAAGTCTTGCTTCATGTCTCCATCAAAGGAACTTGTGAAGAAAGAATATTTTGAGGACTCACTTGTAGAAGTTGTCATTATACCAATCAACAAAAGAACTTCAAACAAGATTAATAAAGAGCTTATTCAATAATCGTTTTGCAACAAACCTCTTATGCTTCAAGGATTGCCTTGAGGTCCTTTGGGATAGAAGAATGCCTTCAGCCCTTCTTCCTTCTTGTCCTTCCTGGACTGAGCTATCAATAGCCTTCCCTTCACCTCTGCAAACTCAAACAATAGTCAGTCTGCAACCAAGCATACAATCGATGAGGCAATCAATCATTGACTGTCCAAACACCTTTCAGACAAGCAATCTTTGCCCTATCAATCAAGCATTCTGATACAACCTTCTTTGAAGGTGGGGTTTCTCAATCTTAAGCTCTGATACCACCTGATCTAAAAATGGGGGTATTAGACTTCTTGTCTAACTTACAAGAGTCTCTCCCACTTCCAAAGCTTTAAATTTTCCCAAGTCTTAATGATTAACCAATGTGTAATTACGAAATTCTTGAAATTATGGGTGTATGTTTGTATTTGTTTTTAGCTAATTATTTACTTTAAAATTTGTTATTTGTGCTGATATGGGAAGGTACTTAAACTGATATATAAATGCATATAACAGTAGGTAAAGCAGAAGTAAAAACAAACACATAAGACAACAATATAATATGGAGCTCACCCTGATACCTTAGGCTACATCTCCTTGAGCTCTAATCAACTCGATTAGGCTCTCTGGGATTATGGCTTCAATTCTTTTACAAGTGCTACACTTAACTCCATTGGTTTAGAGCTGAACCAATGGGCTTAGAATGCCATCTTACCCGTGACTATCCTTGTTCTGTAGACACGTCTAGGCTTCTCTGGACTAGACTCCTTTTGTCAGTGCTTTGAGCTTCTCGAGATTCTGGCTTCTCCAACTCCCTCAGAATTTTTCCTTTGCCTCTGGAACTCCTTATCTTGTCTTTGACACACCTCAAACAACTAGCCATAGCTCAATCATTCCATCTCCTGCTATGTTGTAACTTCAATGTAGCCTCGTGGCTCTTAGAAGTCTATTGGATCTCTCTGGATCTACTGCTCTCCATCCAACCTCTGGTGGCTCTACCTATTACAGTGAGCTTCGCTCGAGTTTCTCTACTTCCAAGTTTGCTTACTGCTTCCTAGGTGGCTCTCTCTTTTTTCCTCCCTTTTTACTCTCTGCCTGTTCGTGGCTTAAAGCCAATTTGTCCCTTGACTATTTGCTTCCTCTTCTGACTCTTTGGATCGTCTGTCTCTGTCCGCTTGGAATTCCCTACCTCTGCGTCATTTCCATTGTGTAACGTTTCATAGAGAGTTGGCCACTTTTCCCTTCACGAACAGAGCACCAGCTCTTCCTTGAACGGTCGTTACTTCGGTTACTTTGTGAAATTATTCATCCGCCAGGTCAGTGGTCAAATCGGACTTCCAACATTGATGCACCATGGCTTATTTCTCCCTCCAGATCCGGTCTCCCATCGGGTGCAATCCCCACCATTAGAGATGGGGCCTCCAGATCCCACGGTTATCACTCTTATCGCGCGGTTGACTTGCTCGGACGTTAGCCCGCGATGAGAGTGGTTTTCTCTCTCATCCGTCAGACATGTGTCAATCACAATATGGCATCGCTGGGTCCTCTGACAAACCTGCTTACTACTCGAAACACCTCCGATATTCTGTTAGTGTCGGTATCTTCATCCCTCCGTCAGTGATCAAATTCTTTTGTTGCATTGCATATTAGGTGTCTTGCTCAGTCAACTGCATTCCATTAGGATCATGGATCATCTGACGGTAGTGGTTCATTGTACATTTTCCCTCATGTCCTTTACCTGCTGGCCTATTTCCACTCATCTAGATCATATGTAATCATTTTTTGTCTTTAAATCCACAAAAGTAATTTTTAGTGTTTTTAGTCCCATTAGGTCTAGGGTTTCATCAAAAATCTTCAAAATGTTCAATAATGGTCAGTGTGCGCATGAGGAGGTTGAATAAAGTTCCAGTACCAATAAATTCCATAATCACATGCTTAGAGACTTATTTTTCCTCAAAACCCTGTTTTGAGGAATAACGGAGTATCTTATGTTTTTATGTATAAATTTGATGTAATTTCAGTTCTTTCATATCTAAATAACTTCAATGGCAACCCTGGTCACCTTGCCAAGCTTCCGCAACTCCATCCCCTACAAGGCAAACAAAAAAAATCAAATCATTCATTTCATCAAAGGCAAAAATGAAGTAAATTGCCCAAACACAGAGTTTAAAAGTAAGTCACAATGCAAACATTACAAAAGTGGGTTTTATGAGTGAAAAATCAAAATCTCTTGTATATAAATCATTTTTCATGTTCAAAGAGCTCATTTTCATTCAAAAAAGAAAGATTGAGCAAGAGAAGGCCATGTTGGAGAAAGGGAGCAAGATTGCAGCAAAACTGTGCAAGTTTAGGTGCGGGGCACATTGGGTCATGGGCGCAGCACATAGAGTTGGCACGGTTCATTGGGACACCCTCCACAGTGTAAAAAATACATTGCCGCGACACATATAGCAGGCACGTTGTGTTGGGTTTGTGGCGCAGCTTATTGAGCTGCAAGCCTGATTTCACCCATAAACTCTCTCAAATTTCCAAATTCACTCAATCCTATGGTCTGAAAGTAAGTCAAGCCTTCTTCCCTTGCTAGTGAATGCATTTTTCTTAAAGTTTATGGTGGTTTAGTGAGATAAAACTCAAACCCTACCTCCTTGCAATTTTTGCTCCAAAACAATTACCTAGGGTTTGCATTTGTGTTTTTGCTGCAAAGTCCACTCCATCACCCCCTCACTCTTTGACTCCTCCATTTATTTTCTAGTTTCGTCCACCCATTCCCTAATTCCCATATTCCTAAAATTCACTAAACCCATATCCCTAACTCCCACTATCCCAACCCTAGTACAAATTCCTAAACCCTAATTGTTGTCCGAAAGTGTGATTACTATCCCTAAAACCCTCTTATTCCACAAAATCCTTTAAGCAAATATTCCCAAACCCCTCATACACTTTCTTTTCACAGTCCCTCATACATTACCATCCTTGGTAGCATATACCTAAAGACACTTTAAATCTCTTCATACTCATCTAAGAGAAGTCAAACATTTGGCAAACATGGAATCTGATCCTTCCTATGAGCGAGATGAGGAGACACACAATGATTCTCCCACAAAAATGCATGCACCAATGAGAACTCACAACGGTGGTAAACATATACGAGAGGAGCCTACTTCACTTGCCGAGCTACAGGCCTGCCCTCTTGCTGTCACATGTTTTCAACACCAATCCTATTATCAGTTCTATGAGGTGGTAGAGAGAGTCTAGAACCAACATGAGTTGGCTAGGTTGTTTGTGCTCCATCTACTTAATCGCCAAGTCACTCTAGCAAGAGTGACATTCACCTTAACACCAGAGTCTATTTCTTTAGAAACTAGCATTCCAAATGTCAGTGAGCAGTGGAATAAAAGGCAGCAAATTGACAAAGAAGATTATGAGCCTTACATAAAGGCTAGTTATCGGAGGCATCTTAGCAGAGTTTTTTGCTTCCGGTATCTGAAAGATTCATATGCTCCCTTAACGAAACTCATAATTAAGTATTTTAGCTGTGAGGGCTAGTTTTCTCGCCTGTATGCTTATCACATCAGATTGTTGATGCACTTTACCAAGGTGAGAATGATGAATCTCCCCTACTTAATTTGCTGAAACATTAAGAAGATGACCACCTTAGTGGAAAGGGAAACTCCTCAGCAGCAGTATAACAACATAAAGCATTTTGAATTAATCAAAATGGTGGTTTTGCATCAGCTTGGTTTACAAAACATCTCATGGGAAGATTTCATTTCACATGAGGTCTTTGCAGTTCCTCAAACACCTCTAGCAGTTTTTCATGAGACAGGTGGACCTTCACATCACCATGATATTCATGAGACACAAACCGCTAGTGTGCCAGTGTTTATCACCTACGAGAAGGGCACTAGAAGGTTGTTTGCAGCAGCAAAGTGAGTATTATCTCCACCGAAGGTGGAAGGGATCTCGCTTCCTCCATCAGTAGCGCAAGTTCAGGACAAGGGCAAGAGGCCATTTCTTGATGAGGGGCCTTTAGGAGGGCAGGATATAGATTTTAGGATGATGACACCGATTTGGGCTCACAAAGCTCAAAGCTTAACGAGATCATTCAGGAGAAGCAAGATGACATTCATGGTTTGACTCTTAACCTGGAAAGAGCCAAATGGATAATCAAATATCTGGAGGAAAAAAACAAATAGCTAGAGGATCAGCAAACCATTATGGAGTCGCAAAACATACGAGAAAACCGGCAAGCTACTAAGAGGAGGAAAACCAAGTTGACACCACTTGAACAAGAAATTGAAGCTGATAGTGAATCTTGGCTCAAAAGGATAAATTTGAATTTGGAAAATATGCTAGAGAAGGCCAACAAAGAGAAAAACATGTTGAGGCACATGGCCTACCACTACTTGGCGAGAAACAAGGTGTGAAAAGCAAGAATCAGGAACTTGAAGGCCAAGTTGAAAAAAGCATTGACGAAGCGAAAAGAGAAAGATAAACTTTAGATCTTGGTTGAGGCTTCCTTGGCTTAACATAGCACTTAATGGAGGACACTCTGCCCAAATTTCAAAAAATTTGGGACACTTTTAGCAATTTTGAAATTTTTGCGCCAAAAAACAGGTTTTTCTACCCAATGCACCGCACCACCTGGCGCTCGCTTTTGATGGAGACCTACTTTTGAGGAAAGCTCAGTGTTTTTGGATTTGTCATGGAAAAATATGTATGCCTACCAATGGCCAATAAATTTTGACAGGTATTGGGCTTCCAAAAAGGTCAAAAACACCTCAAAAATGACCTTTATGCCCCTTTTTGGACACACAGGAAGCAATGTTGGGAAAACTCAGTTTTGGAGGGGAAAATGTTGGCCGAACTCAAAACTTCCACTTATTCTAGAAGGTAGATAGGTAGACCTTTCTAACAAGAACACTTGGAGCAAATTTTTACATCGGGAAGGCCTCCAAAGGTAGCTGCAAAAAGGCACTATGCATAGGTCAATCAACACGGTGCATTGGAGGAATTTTGCTCAGTTTGACCAAAAATACTCTGTTTTTCGCCTAGTTTCTTGACAGATTGACTTTTATCCTTCTAAATGTCAAACTCATGATGTAATGTAATGTAGTTTGATGGATCTTGATGTAATTATGTCAAATTTTCACTCATAAAGGTAGATTCATCCATGAAAAGGTAGTTTGCAACTGAATGAATCAGTTCCCTAGTTTTTAGAGGCATCTTGTTCCACTGCCTACTTTTTAGTTCTCGGTTTAGAATTTGTTGGAACAGCTCCTAAACTTATGATCTTGACTCATTAGCATGGTTGGAATTTTGAGAAAGATTGGAGCTTCATTATATACACATTTCAACAGTTTGGCTAAGGAATAGACCATGGTTTGCAGCTCTTTATGGGATTCTTGTGGCATCTTGCTTTGGTATTGTGTTTCCTTCTGTAATTGTAAGTTTACATGTGTTTTGTGTATACGATCATCTCTCTTTGCTTCATATTAACTAAATAAAACAAGGATAAAGGTACAATCCATTGAAATTGTAGTGCTCTACCTTGGGTTTGTTTAGTTATTTATGTTTTTAGCTATTTGAAGAGGATACTTGAGACCTTCTTGCCCTCTTAAACTCCTCACCTGTCTAAAATATCTTCATCTCATTCATTTTGAAGTACGAAAACATTTGCCTACCTCGCCCCACAGAGATCTCTGCAAAACTGAGCCTCATTCCCCAGACCCAAATCTACCTTTCAGATTTGAGCCAACAAAACATCATCAAATTCAATCAAACTCTTCTGCACACATACCTAGCCTAAAATTAGTCATCTCAAGCCTCATTGATCATATTTTGTTGATATTGACAAGGAGATAACTCTCTCCCGACCTGGTAGGGCTAGCTACTGGGTTAAGTATGGTTTGATGTTATCCTAGATCCTACCTTTCTCAGCCTGAGGTAGATTTAGGCTCTAACATATTCCACCAGTTTTGGAGTGCGAGACCCGCCTATCATGTCAGCGCTTTCCCACAGTTTTCGGGTTTTACTTGTGATTGTGCACTCGGGGCTTTTCCTTCTCGAGGGGTTTTGCCCAGTGATGCGCGATTAGCGCTATCAGAAGCATCCTCCGTTTTCTGATCTGGATTTCCCAATTACTAGTTTGCGCCTTTACGCGGTCTCCATGGGCCTCAGTCAACGCGCTTTGATCGAGGGTCCTCGTTGCTCTGTGTTGATGACAAATTGTCATTGTTCAGAGGTTATTTCTGATAAGATTCGACATCCACAAGACTCTAAACTTTGGTATGAGTTTTTACAGAGTTCGGGTAGCATTAAAAGAGTTTTAGGATCCAATTCGGATCACAACTTCATCACAATGAACACTTTCAAGTGCCTTTATCAGTCTCTTTGGGGGACCCTTCTCAGATGGTCCAAGCTGCTCCGTTGATTGAGTTGGGACTGAATGAAGATTGGGTCTCGTAATTCTATCAATCACATCACTTAAAGCATCATTTGTTGTTGAAGTTTCATGTGGGGGAGAGAGTTCTTCTTAAGAAGATTCCACATGTTGATCTAGTATAGGAATCCCCCCTTCAAGATGTGGCATCTGATTATCAAATTCTTGAAATTATTTTGCATTTGCGAATCTATCCAAGAGATCAAGTTACCGCTCAAAAGCATTGTCAGTTTTGGATGATTCAAGAAAAATTACATCTCTAGATACAACAAAATTTTTATTGACTTCATCATAGAGACAGTATGCTTTGTAGGTATTTGAATGCCCCAGGAAGATACACTTATGGCTTCTTGCACCAAGTTTGTTTCTATGTACGTTTGGTGTCAAGGCATAACAAGTGGAACCAAAGACCCTGAGATGCTTTACCGAAGGAACGTGCCCATACCACATTT
Source organism: Pinus taeda (assembly GCA_000404065.3). NCBI lineage: Eukaryota > Viridiplantae > Streptophyta > Pinopsida > Pinales > Pinaceae > Pinus > Pinus taeda. The sequence goes on from APFE030202425.1 coordinate 26,969, forward strand.
CATATGGAGTCTTGTTTCTAATAGCATTAGATGGACATCTATTCTTTATACATGAAACACATAGAATGACATCAGCCCAAAACATTATTTTTACATTTTTGAAGAAGAGCATGCAGCGTACCACATTTAAGATTGTCCTATTCATTCTTTTAGGTACACCGTTCTGTTGGGGATTATAAGGTATAGTTGTTTGATGTTTGATCCCATGTTGGCAAAGATAGTTTGCAAATTCATTTGATGTGTATTCTATTCCATTATCAGTGCGAATAGACCCAATATGACATTGTGCATCATTTTCAATCCATTTATGAATGTTCTTGAATGTTTGAAAAGTATCAGATTTGTTCTTCAATAAATAAACCCAACACATTCTGGTGTAGTCATCAATAAATGTCATCATGTATTTATTTCCATTTGTATAAGGAATAGGCATTGGACCACATAAATATGAATGAATGAGTTCAAGTTTTCTATGTGCTCTTGAATGTGAATCATGAAAAGACTGTTTGCTATGCTTTCCTAGAATGCAAGCATCAC
>APFE030202425.1:27525-46827 GCA_000404065.3 Pinus taeda
CATAAAAACATTCTCTTTTAGATCTCCATTCAAGAAAGCAGTTTTTACATCCATTTGATGGACTTTCCAACCGTTCTGAGCTGCTAGGGCAAAGAGTGTCCGAATGGTAGCCCATTTTGCTGTGGAAGCAAAAGTCTCTTCATAATCAACCCCTTCCTTCTGTGCAAAGCCTTTTGCCACAAGCCTAGCTTTGTGCTTGTCAAGTGAGCCATCAGCTTTATACTTGTTCTTGTAGACCCACTTTTGGTTCCTAATGGAGGATCAACCAGCTTCCAAGTGTCGTTCTTTATGAGGGCATCATACTCCTTTTGCATAGCTTATTTCCATTCATCATGAGATGCAACTTCTTTGAAGGAAGTTGGTTCAAAATCTGTAGACAAGTTCAATTCACAATCATAAGAAACATCCATATCAACAGGTGAATTAAAGTCATCTACATCACCTCCATATTTTGTCGATTTGCATTTCTGGTTCCTGTTTTTCCAATTTCATCAGGATGAACACTTTCAAGTGTCTTTGTCAGCCCTTTTGGGGGACCTTTCTGAGATGGTCCAGGCTGCTCTGTTGATTGAGTTGGGAGTGAATCAAGATTGAGTCTCCCAATTCTATCAATTACATCACTTAAAGCATCATCCGTTGTTTGAGTTTCAGTCGGGGGAGAGTATTCTTCAGAAGAAGATTCCACATGTTGATCTAGTATAGGAATCCCCCCTTCAAGATGTGGAATCTGATTATCAAATTCTTGAAATGATTTTGTTTTTGCGAATCTATCCAAGTGATCAAGTTGCCGCTCAACAACATTGTCATTTTTGGATGATTCAAGAAAAATTACATCTTTAGATACAACAAACTTTTTATTTACTTCATCATAGAGACGGTATGCTTTGGAGGTGTTTGAATACCCCAGGAAGACACACTTACAACTTCTTGCACCAAGTTTGTTTCTATGTACCTTTGGTATCAAGGCATAATAGGTGGAACCAAAGACCCTGAGATGCTTTATCGAAGGAACATGTCCATGCCACATTTCATATGGAGTCTTATTTCTAATAGCATTAGATGGACATCTATTCTTTATATATGCAACGCATAGAACAACATCAACCCAAAACATTATCTTTACATTTTTGAAGAAGAGCATGGATCGTACCATATTTAAGATTGTCCTATTCATTCTTTCAGCTACACCATTCTGTTGGGGATTATAAGGCACAGTTGTTTGGTGTTTGATCCCATGTTGGCGAAGATAGTTTTCAAATTCATTTGATGTGTATTATTTTCCATTATCAGTGTGAATAGACCAAATATGAGATTGTGCATCATTTTCAATCCATTTATGAAACCAAGAAGCAATTGAAGCATTAAATAAATCTTCATTTACTCCAATATTACATTGTGCCACAACATAGTGAGCGGATTCAAGTGCCTTACCTTTGTCTGTATCATCAGTTTTACCTTTCTGTTGGTTTCTTTGTTGTTCAATTTTGTCCCAAGGTAACTTGCATGTAGAGGCATCATGTGATCCATTTCTTTTGCAGCATATGCAGTGCAAATCTGCCTTTTCTCCTTGAGAGTGTCTGCCCCCTTGCCTCTGAAATATCTTCCTCTTCCTCTTCGACCACCTTTTCCTCTAAAAGAATCTTGAGCCGGATGCTTTTCTTTATGAGAAAGGCACATAGCCTCTTCAGAAGATTTAGGGGATGTCTTCTTTCCAAAAGATTTCTCTCTTTCAAAGGTAATATCTTTAAGATTTCCATTTGCTTGCAATGACTCAAGATAATTGGAGTAAGTAGGATAAAGTGCCTTGAGAAAAGTGATAAGAGGACTCTCCAAATCAATCTTAGTGGCTTGGATATAATGCATTATAGACTTTACTTCAGATGCAAGAGCAAGAGGATCATTATTTTGCAATTCAAGAGTGAAGAGTTTAATCATGAGTTGAACAACTTCAAGTGCAGAATGTGAGTCGAAGTGTTATTTTAGATTTTGTAAGGCTTCAAAAGAAGTTGAAAATGGGTTAATATGGTGACTCACCTCTTCACTTACAGATGCTGCAATTAATGCATAGGCTTTGCTATTCTTATTTTCCCAAATGGCAAGGTCTTTGTATGAGGTAGGTTGTTCTAGCTGTTTGTCTCTGTCTCCAATTCACACTCCTTTCCACAGCTCATTGAAAATGAGGGTGTACTTTATCATCCGGGACCACTCAGGATATTTCTCCTTGCCAGTGAGAACTATTCCCACAATGGATATGATTGAATGTATTCTGTAACAAAAACTTCTGCTGCAAAATTTTACTCCTAATGGGAAAACATATAATTCTGATATGACTGGACAGTAGATTCAAATGTTAAAACGCAAATGTCATGGTAAATACACATAATTTTACAGCTTAAATAGCAACAGCACCCCCAGTATCCTAGTTGCACCATGTAGATGATAACAAATAATTTTTTTTACCAAACTTCCACATTTAGCTTTGAGCTTTTGCGTTCAGCTTCCCTCTAAGCATTTCTCACATAAAATTAGCCAGCAAGCATATCTTTTATGTCAATATTCCAATCAATACTCATTTGAAACGTATCAAGGATCAACTCCAACGAGAGGGTAAAACCCAATGCAGAGAGTACTCAAAAACTCGCAAGCATCAGCATTCAGTATCGAGAGTATGGTTTGTGCTAGACCATATAAGCATAAATACGTTTTGATTACATAAAAAAGGATGAGCTTTTCAAGAGTAGATATGATATAGAGATGACAGAGCAGCGTCTAAATTCATTTCATCACACAGATTAGTTTGCCAAATTTTATGACCACAAAATCTCAAAAATATGAAGATGAATGTCCCAAAAACTTCAATCATGGAGGCTGGAACTGTAGAGCGTAGATCACAGTCAATAAAGTTCATGCTCACGTATATTACCATGAGGTCCAAGCTCATGTTTTTGCTTCAAATTCTGTGTCGACATGGAGCGAGGGAAGAGCAAATGCAACAGCAACAAAATGAATCGAAACCCAGTAATGTCATCGGTTTCATCTTGTTCTTAATTCAAGCCATCATAAAATGCTCAGAGTGGTGAGGTTGAATATGTCTGCCTTTAGGAGCTTGAATCTGTATTAGTCGAGATGCCCATATTAATACAAGGGCCTCTTCTTCTTATACGCTATAGGGAAAAATAGGGTTCTGGTTATGGATTATGGTGATAAGGGAAAGCCAGGGGGAGGAGTAGATGGGCCGCTTCTTGCTCTGTCAAAGGACTCTAAGAAACATGACTTGTGCCCTCAAAATAAAATTCCTCTAATGCCCAAACTCCTTCTACTCCTGTTGCAAAGGCAAAAGAGTCAAAGCACGTAGAGCGCAGAGGACGCAAATAATGCAACGTTTAAACAGTGGTAGCGTTTAATGGGCAACGACTGTGGAGGGGGCAGTAGACAGACTCCACAGGGGTAGTCGATAGAGTGTCATAAAATGGTATAAGGGAGTTACAAGAATAGAAGGAGATACCAAAAATGGAGCTAGCTCTGATACCATGCCAGGCCAGGTAGTAACTGCACGAATTCAATTCATATTATTCCTTCAGGTTGGCCTTTATTATATACATGAGGGAGAGACTGTTCACTTCATCTCCCCATGACTATTCATATTATTTATTATTTATTTACATTAATTACATTCACCAAATCCTGATGATTAGGTGTCAACACTATTTGTAAATTAAACATTAATCAAAGAATTTTAAAATTATTGTACGCAACCTCTCCTATTCTTCTGAGAAAATGATGAGTCATAGCTGAAGTGTAGGAATAAAACTGTTCATGCCCTTGTAAGCTTTATATTTAGAACTATAACTTGTATTCCTCCCTTGTAGCAAAATTAATACATGAACCTATGAAATTTGTTGAAACTATGCAGTTATTTACACTCTTTAAGGTCCTTCTTTCTTACGCTGACTCGTATTTTCTGCCCTCCTTTAGCTACAAAAGCTTTATGAAATATTACCATAACATATCGAAAATAAAATAATTGTCAAAAAGATCAAACGGAGCACGCCAAAAGTCTGAGGTAAAATTAGGGTTTTTTCAACAAAATTAGGGTTGCACATATTGCCTTGTCAATGAGGTAACTTTATCATTCTTCCATAACATCTGTAGCATGAGCAAGAAGTTTTAACTTTTCTTGGCTTCTTGTCATCCTTCTATTGCCCTTATGTATAGTTTTACTAGCATTTAGAGCTCCTTTCTCCTTCCTACCTACATAGTCTACTTTCCCTTGCTTCGTAGTCCTTTTCTTGCCCTTTGAAGACTTCACATTCTCTTCTTCATCAATTATCACTGGTTTCTTTAGCTTAGGATTAATATTTTCCTTAAAACCCAGTCACAATTTATTTCAAGGATGAGTATGGGGTTTCGTATGGTAAACCCTATGCTTTGTTTCTGTACTCTGCTTTCCTTTATCACTTTTTTCTCCTTGATGCTTTACTTCCTCTTTTTCTAACATTTGTGTTTTGTGTATTTTTTTCTCTTTTCATAGAATTTAATCTTGGTTCCTTTAGAAAGTTTTTCTCAACAAGAATATCAGTGGATTCAACCTCTATTTCAAGGGCTAGGGTTTCAACATGAGTTTTAGCCTTACCCTTTCTTGGTCTTCTCAGTGCAGAGTTTCTCCATGTCCTCTACCTCATGTTTTGTATTTTCTTATCTAACTCATGTATATACAATATCTTAGTCATGCCATGGTGACATATATCATGAGGTAACATATCTGGTTTGATTTAGACCTTAGTGTACAGTTTAAGCAGACTCTGATGTAAGAAATAAGGTAAGCTCATATTTCCAAATAAGCTAAATGACCTCGAGACCTCATGTTGTAAAGGTGGATTTTGGAATACTAGCCTTCACGTGTAAAACAAGTCTGCACAATATTTACAATATTAGACCATCTAGGCTTCAACATTTTTTGATGGATTCCCATGCTCCAATTATCTTTCTAATGTTCCCCTATTAGAAGGAAGTTGAGATCCACATTCTACATCATTCGTTTCTTGAACCAATTCTCACCCTTGGTAGGAAACCCCGTGACTTCTACTATTTAATCTTTGGTAACTATAAAATTCATTCCTATTATCTGAGCTCTGTTTCCATCAAGAGAGTGAATGAGATGATAACACCAAGTTAGATTGTAACCATGAAACCAATATAAAATCGGCTCACGTCATGTGTTTCTGAATAAAGGTGAAACTTCATCACAGACCTCAAACAATATTCCATTAGTTCAAATCATCTTGCATTACCTGAATTTCCCATTGCTTAACTGAGAGAAACTAATCACTCTACCACACACTGGAAACATTTGCTAGCAATTTCACTCTCTGTTGCCATCCAATCACCTAGGTTTGATGGAAATGGTCTATTTGTGCACAATTCTAGCTTTAATCATCCTCTCTAAACCCTTTTTTCTGTTTTGAAACCACCTCAAACAATCACATAAATTCATATCATAGGTTAAATTTCATCAAAAAAAATTTAAGCATTTAAAATGACCTAAGCGATAGTTATAAAACTTTATTTTTTTCAAAATTTTGCAAGCGCTATGAAAATATTTTGTAGCATGACCTATAGGCACTACGAAAACATTACATAGCACCACCTATTTTTGGCATCTCGTTGGTGCAAGGCTTAGGTAAAATAAATTGACATGACATAAACACCTTTCTTAACATGATTTTTTAACTCCTATGCCACCTTTTCACACCAAAATTTTACCTAGTATTACACTTAAGCCCACTTTGTTTGTAATAAAACTCTTATTTGATTTTCAAAACATTTTGACCCTTTTTTGAAGTATAAAATTAGTGCTAATAGAATATCTATGAAAACTTTTTTAATACAATATCAAACAAGTTAACGTGTTCTTTAGAGTTGGATACCCCTAGAAAACAAAGAACCAAGAAAATATTTGTCTTTATATAAGATAATGCTAATGTTAAGTGAAATAAAAACCTCAATATAGGCACGAGATAGTAGTAGCCTACAAGTTGGTGGAGTTAGGGTGCACTGTCAGAGTCAATTTTGTAGATGTTAGAGAATATTGTCTTAAATTGATATTGTTTTGTCTTAATTGTTAGATGTCTTAAATGATTTTAATCTTAATTTCCATTGTCTTAAATATAGAGTTTTGTCTTAAAATATTTTTGTCTCAAATTGTTTTTGTCTTAAATAGAAAGTTTTGTCTTAAACTATTTTTTTCTTAAATTGTTTTTGTCTTAAATATAAAGTTTTGTGTTAAAATATTTTTGTCTCAAAATGTTTTTGTCTTAACTATAAAGTTTTCTCTTAAAATATTTTTTTCTTAAATTATTTTTGTCTTAAACATAAAGTTTTGTCTTAAAATATATTTGTCCCAAACTCTTTTTGTCTTAAATATAAAGTTTTGTCTTAAAATATATTTGTTCCAAACTGTTTTTGTCTTATATAAAGTTTTATGTCTTAAAATATTTTTGTCTCAAATTATTTTTGTCTTAAATTTTTTATACTTAAGACAATCGATTTGATATTAAATTTTAATGTAAAATAAGTAAAATAAAAAGTGACTTTTTAAGACAAAAGATTTATTTTGCCTTAAAAGTTCTCTCTCTGTATTAGTGTATCATTGGTAAAATGTGAATATGTTAATTGTGAAATTCATTTGATTCGTTTGATCTATGAGATTGTGATGTGTGCATTCCTTGGAACAAGATATTACCAACGAACCACCAGATGGGTATGAGATCATAATCAATATCTTAATGTAAAGCGTGGAGTTTCAAAGTACAGTGTACGAAAATCCATGGAAATTAGGATGCAGACCGAAATCTAAGAAGGATAAAAACGTGGAATCTCGGATCTATAATAAAAGGATTAGGGTGTGATCGGTTTCCAATATCTCTTTTGAACACAATGCACTTATTATTGTGAGCGTTTCACAATGTTTCTATAGTCTCTTTCATTTTTCGGCTTGCTTCCCATACAGAGGAAAGATTACTCTTTTGTTAGGATTTGGTTTTTTTTTTTTACTACCAAGTATTTCCCTCATTCACTCTCTCATCTAGGGTTTTGGTAAACATCTTGTATATGTGTGAGGAGATAGCTTATAACAATCAAGTTATTATTTTCCAATTGTACCTAGTGTAATAATAAAGTATCACTTACCAATATTATCTTTACCCCTTTTTATATTTGTCTCATTCTTCAAAAATCCATACTACATGTTTAATTTAAAACACCTTTATGATTATTGATATTATAAAGTATGTATCGAAACAAGTTTTTTTTTCAAACTAACAGAAGGACCTTGCAACTAAAAAGAGGTAATCATCATGCAGATAAACCTGAACTTTTTAGGGTGATTTCATATGCCACACCCTTCCTTCTCTCTTAACATACCCATTTCATATTTTATAATTTTTTAATAATGTGGTACTTGATACTTTACTTTGTTTATACATGTATATATCTCTTGATTTATCTACCTATAGGCTTCCCTATCGTTACAGATCCAAGAATTCTCTCTCTACTCACTATCAAATATTGAAAAGATATGATTTAATGATTAACATGTGTAATTAAATAAATCTTCCAAACAACTATTTGTTCTTTTAAGTACCCAAATATCCCTTCTTATGGGTAGCGGTACCTCAACAGTAATTCTGCGAGTATTTCTATAACGAAATTCACATAATGATATTTATTTCCATCTACTCATGGCAGGGTTCCTCCATTTCTCTTTTCCTTCGGGCTACAACCTAGAATTTTTTTTTGTTTCTCATTTTTTGCTCATTTCTAGCTCTTAGTTGATGATTTATTCCCAACAACATAGTGGATATAGACCAAAGTTATTCACCTAGCTGCACCCATATCTCAAGATTCAATTAAGGTAAGGGTGCATAATTTGATCATGTAAGTGGGGTTTTCATATTTCCAATTCTTCTTTGTTGTGGAACACAACACGGTTTGTTACTATTTTCCCTTAAACAAGCCATGGTGTTGAACCCTTCAGCTATGATACTACTTGTAACATCTTCCTATAATTTTTATTTTTTTTAACATTATCAATTCATAGACATGGCATCTAAATCAACCATAATTAAGGAAAATTTAATTCGTTTTCTTTTATTTCAGTTCAACCTAGATGCAAAAATAATTGTTCAGTGTAGCAACTTAGAGCCATGATGGTTTTATGGTAATCTATCTTGATTTAGGTTGTAATTCTTGTTTAGCTAAGAGATTGGAATAGTATTATATTCATCATTGGTTATACATGTTTCAATGCTTTATATGAACATGTATTATTATAATATATCAATCTTAATATTTTTGGAACATGATGAGGTTCCTTTGGGAACTTTCTTGATTTCCCACAACTAGCGTCCAATAAATTTCTTGGGACACGATCCACCACGATTGATGGTGGGATCACTGGTTTGGATTTTAGGTTTGAGATCCTATGGTGGAAATGATAATTGAGAAATTTGGGGTAACTACCTACCCCTCCTCCCATGCCACTACTCTTACTTATGCCTCCTACCTAGCGAGGGTTTAGATCTATAAGAAAAGTCATCATGTCAAATTTTCGCCCATTCATTTATTGGTGGCTCTCTATGGTCACGTAATTTCATCATCCTAAAGCACTAATGTTTATGGTTTATAATGATACTCCCAATTATTTGTTTTATGTCTTAGTAATATAAGGAATTTGTTAGAAAACTAGTAGTTTACTATCTTAATGGAACTAGAGTCACCTTGTTTCAGTTAGAGTTGTAGCATTAGAAGTTACCCTGCTCTTCATCTTAGGATCAAGGTAGGCACATGATGTTTTCCTTTCCTTTTCAATACTTTCATTCTGCAATATTTTGTGATCTAATATTTTGGCTAGCCCTAATTTAGACGCTTGGAATGGCGACCATTCTAAAGGTATTTGTAGGTAAATTATTTGGTTTTTTTGTTTGATTAATTCTCTTATTTAACGATTACCTCACCCAACTATAATGATTGCTAACTGTTTATTTCCATTTGGATTTTCCAGATTTAAAATCTATCATCTATTTCGAGGAATTATCACTTGTAGGACCTCAAATCCTGATAGCTTACAGGTTCTATCTATGTTATCTTTTGCAATTTTTTTTAAGCTCTCCAAATGGTTACAACTAACCCATGTAGGGTCTTTGCTAATAGATGACCTTGACTACTGTGGGTCATGCCTCTTTATGGTTAATTAGGGAATCAATATTTGGTTGTTCGACATAGGTTTTAAGTTAAGGAAATAAATTTATTAAAAATTTTGTTATTGTTGAATGTAGTTTTGTATTATCCAATCCTTAGATCTTAACACCAAGGGTTTTGGTTTTTATATTATTTTACATATTTATGATAGTTAACGTTTCATGAATTTCGACCCCAACTTCATGCACCTATAAATACATTTTATGATATATGGCTTTCAATGATACTTATTTATAAAGTTTCTCTTCCAGAAAATCTTTGATTTTTCTTGCATGTGTGAAGAATTTAATTATTTGTTACTGAAACCCTATGATTTGAGGGTTATATTTCTTCCCATGGTCTTTCATCTGCTGAGAAATCACTATTAGTTACATATGTATTGATATCTAATTATGAATGGTGTCTTATATAATTTTAACATGTTTATATGTTAATTTAATAGATTTCAAAGGACCGTTACCATTCCTTCTATGCTACATTTAGTGTATAATTTAACTCCCTTATATATTATCGTTGTTTCATTTTTTAACGATAAATATTTATAGTTATCTACCCAATCTAGGTTTCATGCTCTTACTACTTACTACTACTATCACAAGAATAGTAGATATAATAGTTTGTAACGCAAGATTTTATTTTATTAATCTTTTTTTTTTACAAGGATGATCACCGATATTTGTTTAGTTATAAATATCCTCTAGTTATATGTTCATGGAACAATCTTGTGAAATTATGGTATGTTATTTTCATTGGATTTTTGTTACTCAGTCCAGAATCTCTCGACTCAGACTTGAGGCTATGGGAACTAATCATTCATTCCAGATCCCTGATCCTGAATTCAAGACTCTTTTCGGGCTGCTAGTAACCATATTGCCTTATAAACTAACCTAGTTCATCGATTTAAATTATTTCTAGTGAATGAAAACCACAACTAGCATCCATACAACAAGGTTCATGTTACAAAACGAATCATACACCAAAACATAAATAAATAAAAAACAAAAAAATACCATAGATAATAGGTCAATCGCTTATTTTTCTTTAACTACATGAACCAACCACAAAATCACCAAGAAATAAATCACTCCACCCAATCAACATGTACAATATCCACTACTAGAACTCTCCCATAGCCAGTTTCCCTTTGAGAATAGTTATCCAAACAATGATAATAATAGGTTCAACCCTGGACATTCTCTGACCCCACCAGGTCCAGTCTCAAAGCTAAAACTAAGCACATAGGATTTAGTTTATATTCCACTGGCCAACAAACTCAAGAGTCCATCACATGGAAACATCTTTCCTCCCTGAATGGTCACAATCTTACAACTTCATTCTCCTCTCTTGGTCCTCCTCTAACTAAGTACCAAGTTCACAAGGTTGCCTTAGGCTTTGTCCCCTCGCCCTCTTTTGGCTCTGTTTTCCCAAATGACATTATTTATCTCTAGGGAGATAATAATTATTTTCTAACTATTTAGTAAGTGAAACGCTCATTTAGCATTTTTTCAAATAATTTTGTAACTCACCATAAACAATATTTAGTAATTAAATTTAAAAAGGTAAACATTTATGTTTATCACTTATTGATTCCTAGTGGCCTATCATTTGCTAAGTCATTTTCGTAGAAAGAAATTGAAATATTTTCTCTTCACTAAAATATATTACAAATTAATAAAAATATCCTCACAAATTTATAAGTTTGTTACAAAACAGAAAGGTAAACATCCTACAAAAAAACATTTTGCTAAAAAATTACAATGGTAAAAAAACCTTCCCAATTCTCTATATTGATCTATCGTCTATTATTTTATTTTTAAAAAATCAAACATTTTACTTAAAATAAATAGATAAAAACCCATAATGCGTTCCTTAGCATTGATAAGCAAAGTTCCGATAAACCGTACACAATTTTGCTGTGTTCTTCAATACAGCGAGGACCACAATATGCTTTTTCCTTCAAATATATCTACAACTCCAATTCTACTTCCACTTCAACTAATGAAGGGAGGCTTAATCATAGATATATATATATATATATATATATATACAGAGCTATTTGCTATTCATATATGATATATATATATTATATATATATATAATTATATACTATATTAATAAATATACATTTTACAATTATGGAAAGAGGGACAACATGATGAATTAGTTAGATATTGATTTGAAAAACCAATTGCACATCAAAATTTAATTGCATTTTATTAAACATTATATATAAATACAATTAGTATTGGTTAAGGATATAAAATCTATCTTAAGTATCCAATCAATAAGTTTAGAAAATATCTCATTCAAATACCAAAGTATAAGCTATTTAAGTTCAACAAATCTTCCAAATCCAGCTAATTAACAATTAACCAATTAACATAACAATTACACTTTATATGATGAACCTCATTCAATGTCCACAAGACAAGTAGGAGTTAAATCTCAAAGTCCCTCCCTTAATTAGTACTTACCTTTGATATTCATGTCTGCAAATTCTTCATTTGCTTATTTAAACATCTTTGAAATCGCATACAATGAACTCGATAAAGTTGTCTCATAACCCTCATAACAATGTAGTTGGAAAATTGAATTCCCGAGTTCCACTCTCAAATTCCTAAACCACAGATCTCCCAAAGTCAATTACTGAAAAGTGTCTCATGCTATCGCGTAGCCTCACAGGAAGACCACTCCCACATCTTCAACAAATGAGCGATCCTTCCCTAGATCCACAACTGCTAAAATCTCTCAACAGTCATCCATATTGAGTTTTACACCACTCCATCTCTTAAATAGTAACTTCACAATACAAATTGAACTAATACTCATTCTATGAATGAGCTCCCATCTACTGAGATATAAGGGTACCAACCATTATACTCGCTAGTTGTGTAGAAGAGCCATCTGGATACATTTAGAGTCAGTTATTACATCATGACCTTTTTATATAATTTTGAATGTTCATCATCTCTTAATTTACAAATAAATTATAATATTAATAATTTAACTACTACACACCACTCTACTAGGAACACATGATCTAGGACGGTATTATAAACAATCACAAACACACAAGTACCAAAATTATCATAAACTCCCCAAACACATCACTCAAATAGCTTTACTCTAGTACTCCCATGATCTCAATTTCATCCATTTTTCGTACACACAAGTACTAAAATGATCATAGACTCCCCGAACACATCACTCAAATAGGTTTACTCTCGTACTCCCATGATCTCAATTTCATCCATTTGTCTTGCGGGATATTATCCCCTAAGGCTCTTGGGTGGAACCTTAGCAGACTGAAAGTTATCTAAGTTAAGAAACACACACACATACAACCGTTTATGCTATAAAAAACTACTTCTAGGGTGAGAGGGGCATACCTGAGGTCCTACGTTTGGGTAGTTACTCAAGGGTGCAAACCCTTCTTCACGTCCCTTCCGCTCCTTTGTCCTGTAAAAACCACAATTCCACGAACTGCAACAGTATATGGATAAAATTTTACATAAAAAATGATCTTTATGGTATATGAGAGATGAGTTAGTTACAAACTTATAAAAATCTATTCAAGTATGAACTTCACATATAAATATCATTAACACAAAGAAAGAAGCATTTCGGGAACAAGACGTGTTTCTTCATTAGATAAATAGAATAATATGGAAAAAGAGCAATATCACCTGAACCGCTTCTGCAGGCTCAAAGCTCAGCCTCCTTCTGGATCCATCCCACCTCAAGCCACTAGTAAGTCACCCTCCACTACTCACTCCAAGATGTCAAGGGTAAAGAATGAACATCCAATCACAAGGAAACAAGGGTTTCTTGTACAAGATGGGGGAAGTGCAGAAGGCACAAGGGTCTTCAGACCTGATCAGGGGGAAAAAACTCAGTATAATAACCTTGCTCAATGATCTCCCCTCCTTTAGGCCTTCCCCTTGATGTCTTTTTATACCAACTCCAAGGTAGTTTTTTAGTTACGAATTGGTTGGGGACACTTGAGGCCACGGGCACTAACAGGTGATCAGCAGGTAAAACCCGCGAGCTCCGCCTGAAAATAAGGAGTTTTTATATTTTTTAAGTGTTTTAATACATATACGCGGGTTAGGTATGTATGAACCCGCGTATACACGCGTTTAACTCAGGGCAATGTCGCGTACAGGGAATAAAACACTGTTTTTTAGATATATGACCAGGTCTGGAAGGAGGGGTTGCCCTAGGCCATGGCTGTAGCATCACAAACCATACTGGTGAGATTTGGAGCTATAACAATTTTTCCTTTAAGTTGTAGTTCAATAATTCGAATTATTTCCTAAAGGTTCAGCTCATGCTGCGAGCAATTGCATCTCATTCATTGGAAATGACAGAAACCTTGCACTCATTTGTAATACTGAGAGAGATATATATCCTACAATAGCTTTTTAGTGGAAAAAGCCACAACCCAATACAAGAATAACAATATTTGACCTTTCTGAATTTACAGCGGTTACCAATAGAGGAAGTCATTATCACTTCCCACATCTAGACCTTCTGGTGGTAGTTGGTGTTATGAAAAAAACCGGGATGAAACCTATGTTCCCATGTTTGCCAAGGTAAGCTATCTAATTGACAACGAATCATGAAGATACAAAGTATGAGAACTCTAATCATAACATACCTTCAAACTAAACCCATAACACATCAAAATCAACCAACAAAATGCTTAGTAACAACTGCTTTGGATCTCTTTTACATGGAATTCCCGTGAAAATTGTGCTCCCTCCTAATGACATGTGATGAATTGAAAACTTCTTCATGGGTTTTCACAGCCTCTACCACTATGATCATGTCTGAAACATAGTATGATCTCCACCAATGAAGAAATTGAGGAATTGTTGAACAACTCTTGTTTTCATTATGCTTGGGTCCATAATTTTGTCACGCCATAGCTTTTGTATGTGTGTTATCTTTTAACATTGATGGTTGTTCTACAACATGATACACGTCTCCCTTTTATGCAACATGTACACTTTTGCTACCAAACAACTAGACATACATCTTCACACACATCATTTATATCTCCCTTAAAAAACCAATTGCAAACCAAAACTCAATTACATTTCACTAAACATTATATATAAATACAATAAGTATTGGTTAAAGATAGAAATTATATCTTAACGATATAATCAATTAGTTGAAAAAATATCTCAACCAAACACCAAGTAAAAAGTATTTTAGTGAGGCAACATATCTTAAATCAAACTCATTAACCATTAAATTTATGATAATGAATCTCATTCCATGTTCACTAGATAAATAGAAGTTAAATCTTCAAATTATTGTTGAGTTTTACATCATAATATCTTAAAATCAATAGTTATTGACGAGGAATTAAGAAACAATTGGAACTCAAGTATGGCCTGACTAAACTATTTAACTATTTCATCATACAAAGTGGATATCAAAAAGGAAGCATCATTAGGGTAACAAGACCACAATCGTGAACTTAGTTTCTTAAGAAGAAAAATGATCCAAATCAGACAATTTTATGGCAATTATCCAAACTAGACAATTTAATGGTAAACCTCATGAGGGTTTAGCAATTTGAAATTGTTAAATTTTTACCTTGCAAAGAGATTTTATAGCTTCTTGAAATAGAGAGTTGTTATTAAACATTTGTAGAATAGGATTTTCTTTATGAGAGAGAGAGTTGATATTAATTATCATTTTAAAAACTAATATTAAAAAATTAAAGTTAAATATCTCAAACAATATCTCATAGTTAAAATGGTTAAACTATAATTATCATGTTTAACTAGAGTCAATTAATTATCAACTATACCTTAAATAAATTTAGCCATAGTTAATTATTGTTTAATGTTTTTCGCTATGCATGTAGGTTTTTAAGGTAATCATATTAGAAAATGTATATAGTTGATATATAAGGATCAAAAGGGTTTTCGATATCCTTCTTCTTTACTAATATAATTGTGTATCCTCCTACAAAAAAAAATCCAACATCTCATGCTTAGACTACTCCTCAAGATAGCCGGATCGATGGGGAAAAAACCTGCTAATATAGTTGCTTCCGAACCCATAGATGAAACACAATACAACCTACCTTGGAAAATTCCGTTCGTTATTATGTGGGGTCCTCGCGGATGGGTCTAGAAATTGGTCGGTGCAGCAATGTTCTTTAAGAAGGGTTGAAATTAATTATGCCGGAAAGTGTTCTCATGCAAATGATCTCTGGTGATGAGATGATTGGTTTGCTTCCCTTCGTTGGATGTTGTATCACTTCCATTCAAATTTCCATCACCCAATTCGTGGCTCAGAGCCCAGGTGTGGGAAATTGAAATTTGAAAAAGGAGTTGCGCAGAAAATTCAAATCTCCATGGAAATATCATCTCACTAGTCAATACAAAACATATGTAGTTAACACATGCATAACCACGTCAAAGTGTCGGATGTGACGGTTGACATTAGGGTTGGAAAGCTCTATTCTTCATCCTTTCATCAACTAGCGTTGCGAAAGGCTAGAATTGTGAAATATGGTGGCCAGAACAACTGCAATCTTTAGTCATTCTAGCAAGCTAGCCCCAATGAAGGAGAAGTTGAGTAATGCCTGCTCTATTCCCGAGACCCAAGTGTCAGATGTGTAATATCTCATGCTATAATGATTTATATTAATCTCATTGTTGTGTCTTGATGAATGTCTAGGTAGTCAATGTGTAATAGCCCAGGCTATAACGACTTACAGTAATCTCATTGTTGCGTCTTGATGAATATCTAGATATTGTACATGAATTTTTCTGATTTTGTATGTACAACACAAAATATTGTATGTACAACACAACATCAATAACGATGAAAAGCACATAATACATATCATATAAGAGAATAATCAGAACATTTATCTTTTTATGAAAACACCAAGTGGATTTAGAACTCAAGTATTCAATCTCTATATATCTTTTGCTAGTTCTCTTAATAGAAGGATTATGACCTCAAGAAGGAGAAGGCTACCTAAGTTGACTAGATTTCATAGTCAACAAAAAGAATGACTAGGCCAAGCTAGCAAATTTTAACAAAAATTCCAACCAATAACCTCTCATTCCCAATCATCTTGTGAAACCCAAGGAGGTGTACCTCCTTCTCTTTCTATGTAGTCTTTTAGGCTATACTATTTTCCTTTTAGAGCTCTAGCATAAGTCAACAAAGAAGTCTCACAACTCTACGACTCTAAGAACACTAACTACTCTGATGGAATATCTAGACACCCTCTAAGCCTCACACAGAGAAAACCTATCCCCAACAATTATCTCTCCAATGTCCTATCCTTACCTAAGTGTTCCAAAAGGGAATTGTTCACCCAAACCTACCTAGGGCTTGTAGTGTCCCTTATTGGTAAAATAATGTTGATGAGACTTGCACACAGTCATTTTCATGCAATGATATAAGATTATGCATGTCAAACTTATGTATATGTTTGCATGCTATAGACATAGCTTTGGCTACCTCGTTGTTATGTGCTTATTATAACATTTATGGTTGTGTATAAGACTTATTTTGGTTAAGTGCATATTATCAATGTTTTCTCTATTGATGTCCTACTTTTGAAACAGGTTTATGACATGGATGGTCATACACGAATGACACACATAGATCCATGGATGATCATGGTTTTGTGGAACATATGGTTAATTATGATTTATGGATGATACATCATTGATATGATTATATATGCACAATCTAGTACTAAGCATGAAGTGGCATGCAACTTGGTCATTGCCAACAAGAATGCTCAAGTTATAAATGACTACATAATTCATTTCTCTAAAACAAAAATGATTGTGGAAGTTATGCACTATCCTTGGTAAAATGTTAATACGCTAATTATGAAATTAATTTGATTCATGAGAATGTGATGTCTGAGAGTCTTGGAGCAAGAACTTAGCATCGAACTATCAGATGGGTATGAACTTACAATCAATACCTTAAGGTGAAGCATGGAGTTTCAAAGCAGAGTAGATGAGAAGCCATGGAAATTAGGGTGTAGAGTCCTAAATCCATGAAAGATAAATAAGTGGAGTCTTGGATCTCTAGTAAAAGGATTAGGGAGCAGAGTCTTAAATCCATGAAAGGTAAATACGTGGAGTCTTTAATCCATAATAAAAGCATTGGGACCGGACTCCTAAATATTTAAAAAATAAATGTGTGGAATATTGGATCATTGGAATAGATGAGGGTGCGAAGTCTTCAATCTACTAAGGCGCCGAGATGCATGCATAAGGATGTGGAATCCCTATTTTCCGAAAGAAAAATACCATTATTGGGCAGCTCAGGGATGAATTTCTTTAATAAAATATAATTTCTAACAATTTTGGAGTGAATTTCTAAAAATAGAAAGTCATGTCTATCATCTCAAATATGAATTTCCAAAAATAATAAATCACCTTACATAAATTGGTAAAAATGTAAGTGTGATTGAAAGAAAATCATTTAACTTATTATTAATCAATCCTAAAAGTTCAATCTTCACTTCCTCTTCAATATTATTAATATTATTATTATCTTTTATGAGACTATTATATTATTATTAAGAAGAAATTATAAGTTACCTTAATCTCCTCAATCACTTCACACCTCTCTCCTTGATGATTCTCATGCCTCTATATAAGTATCTCTCCTTTAATACATTAAACTCTCTTTTATGCCCTCATCAAAAAATGGCATATTACTATTACTCTAACTCTAGATCACGAAAAGTACAGCAAGAAGTTACTGTAAGAATAGAGGTGCTTAAGTTAAAAAGAGGAGTTTGGACTCAAGATTCTATGGGTACAACTCACGAACGCCTACATTATATAGAGCTAAACAATATCCCGATAGTAGTGATGAAGATCCATTGAGGGAAGACTTATCACAAGCCAAATTGATTATATACCAAATTGGCTATGATGCAAATGGGTACGAAATCGTAAAAGGCTAATTTTTTTAATTATGAGGAATCTATCTTCAACCACTTTATGTAGGCTCATACTAGGTCTAAAAGCAGCAAGTTCTGTGCCTGTCACTTATTTACTATTTCTACATGAAATCTTAGTTTGTATTACCAGGATAATACGGATGCTTAGCGCTGAACTACATGAATATCGCCATGTGAAGGATCACACTCCAAAGTTATTGAAAAAGGACACAGAGGTGTGCAGACGTTATTGTGAAGAGAGGACATGTCTCCAGTATGTCGTCATGTAGATTAAAAGCTTTTATGGTGTACAAAATCACCGATTTTAATAGTTATATTAGTTATTTTGAGTCTCATATAATGGGATTGTATTGTCCTTATCATCATACCTACATTTTATTTGTTATGTCTCCAGTATGTCGTCATGGAGATTAAAAGCTTTTATGGTGTACAAATTGTCACGGATTATAATAGTTATATTAGTTATTTTGAGTCTCATATAATGGGATTGTATTGTCTTTATCATCATACCTACATTTTATTTGTTATGTCTCCAGTATGTGGTCATTTTCAGAGTTATATTAGTTATTTTGAGTCTCATATAATGGGGTTGTACTGTGTTTATCATCATACCTACATTTTATTTGTTATGCCCTGTAATTACATGGGAACGGCAATCTGATAGCCGAATGTCAATGACCTTTGGACAACTGTTGAGACGACAGCAATTATGGTGAGACGATCTTCTACTACGTGGAACATTGTTTCTTTAATTCTTAGACGTACTGCCGACATTGAAAATTAACCTTCTGGCCGACATGATTGGGTGCACATATCCTTCATTTGTAAATATTTACTTTGAGAATACACAGCATGATTAACAACTATGATGAACTGTAATGTTATGTATGAAGCACGCGTGCTAATCTTTTATCTTCATGTAGGTCCATTGGGTTTATATACATTATACTATATCATTAATTACATGCATAAAATAGTCGCGCCCACTGATTAAAATAGCCTTTTAAAGTGCAGCTGCTAACCTAACATTTTTAGTTTTCTGATTTAGCAGGTAAGCACTTCACAGTTTG